>JASAND010005109.1:0-93529 GCA_030248195.1 Trissonchulus latispiculum
TTACATAGGGTTCATCTTGTTTAGTACGGACACTTTAGGTTTAGTATGGACACTACTAGCACTGTATGGACACGTATATCTTCAACATGCATTCACTATGCTTTACCCACAATTTCACGCGCAGGTCAAATAATAATTAATAGCAAATAATAATATGTCACAGATGCAATCTTTTCCGCTTAATCCTGAAGAAATAACTAAAATTAACATAAAAATACAAAACGTCAGGCTGCTTCTTAAAAGTAAATTACCTACATATGAACTAACATTATTATATTATTAAAAGCAAATCATTAAAGGAGTAAAATGCGTAATGAAGTAAGATTAAGGAATTTACTGTAGATAAAAATATTTAATTGTTAGCATACTCTGACACTGCAGTAAAATAGGTAAATTAAGGTAAATGCAGTAATTTTAGGTAAATTTTATAAGGGACCCTTTGTTTATGTTGATAAATTTTATCAAATTGTTAAGTAAGTTGCAACATTTGTCACAGGTTGTGCGATTCGTCTTCTGACATTGCCATATGAAAAGTGGTAGAGAAAACATTCATTCTCCAAATATTCGGTCCCCATTGAATATTGATCATAAAAATTTGGAAGAAACAAACACCTAGAAACATGACAGAGAAATTGAAGATATTTGTCATCCTTTCTGTAAAATTAAAGTCCTTCTAATTTTGTTAAATGTTGAACATAATTTGCAAATATGTTTCTGAAAAATCTACACTTCTTCCCAATTTTAGATTTTATACAATGCAAAAATAAAGTTTCAGCAATTTTCCAAAAAAAGGAAACAGAAGTAAAATTTGGCTAAATCCTTAGAATTCTCATCAAGACCTAAGGTTCTTATCTAACATAAGAATCAAGTGAACAAGTAACAAATATGTAATTTTACAAAATTTCAATTCAATTCAATGCTTCTGAAAAAACTATGAAAAAAGCAAGAAACATACCACATCCGCAGAAAAGTTTATTTTTTACTATATAGTTACAAAATAACGTTTATTTCGAAAATGAACAAAAATCAAATAAAACAGGGATAGTGCAATGTCTACAGCCATAGATGACCAAAATCAATCATCTAGGCTATTCAATACACGTGTTAATATGCGTGTTCATACAAAACAAGTGTGTCCATACAAAACAACAGCAGTGTCCATACATGACCAAATAAAAATTTTCCGACTAAAATTATTCTTTAAATTGCAGTTATTTTGTATTACCTTTTTCTGTTTAAATTCTTTGACAGCTGCAAAGCACACACTCTGAGGATTCTACTGATAGGTATCCATTTTAACCAAAAAAATATTTGCCGAGGACTATGAAAAAAGGATTCGAAAATTACTCATAGATTTCCACGCAAAGCCGTTTCAGTTGCAAGATTTCATATATATGCTTGTAAAATTTGTTCTACAGAGGTTTGTGCGCTGAAACTTTGCAGACTTATAAATTCGTGGACGCTCTTTCTATTGGTGCAAAAATTATTCAAATTGGCCAATCACTGACTTTGATATTTTCAAAAATCTGAAGCCGTGTTCATACAAAGCTTGTGTCCGTACTTAGCGAGCTTACCCTATACTGAAGGCGCAGCTTCAGATTAAGGGTTAAGCTGAGCAACAGTACCCCTGACGTAACGTTCTTATTTCATTAATAGCAATTGGCTAGCGCTACCGAAAAAGAATGCCTTTGATGGTCTATTAAAAATTTTCATATTTCATAGTCATATTTTAGTACTTTTTGCTTAGGTTTAGGATTTGATAGGGAATAGCGCTCGCTCTTTTGTCACAAATTTGTTTTATTTCAGCTACAAAAATTAAAACAAATTCTATGTAAAATAAAAACTTAGCAGCTTGATGTTATTCATTGTAACATACAATTTTTGGTTTTAAAGGTATGAAGTTAGTTGTACCGTACCTGAGTGCTGCATAAAGTGCTCGAAAAGTTTAATTCTCGTTCAACGATTTTCCCCAACGTTTTCTGCTATAGTTTTCGATCTCAAAAAATCTTCGACCCCGAGATGAGATTAGCTGCTTTTTCAGTGATTAAGCTTTGTAATGTTGTAACTGTAGCTGTTGAATCGATAAGCAAATTTTATTGGACTGCTTGAAATTGGTCGAGGAAAGTTCTGTGCGACGTTCTCTTTCTGAAGGGCAGTAGCTAAATGTTTATCTAGATTGAGAATACTTAGTATTTTGGTAAGCTCTGGTAGCTAAAATTTCCCCAACATATTGGTAAAAATGAAACAGACCATATCTTTTTCACAGTAAATATTTGTATATAAATAGTAAAAAGTAAGCAAAAACAGTTTAAAAACACGTTCATAGCTGTATGCAGTTAAATATATTAAGTTTTTATAGCAATTGTCAAAAAAATAAAAAAATCGTGTGATCTTAGCTTCTTTATCAAAAATACCAATTGGAACCGGAACCGGTAGCTAGAACCGGAACCGGAACCGGAACCGGAACCGGTAGTCAAGAACCGGAACCGGAACCGGTTTCAAAAATCGGAACCGGTCCCAGCACTACTTCAAACATAAAAATTAATAATTGTCAGGCTAAAAGTTGAAGAACTAACCCTAGAATGCGGCTCCAAAACACATTTTCGAAAAATTGAATAAAAATAAGCTTATGAATAATAATAATAATAAAAAAATAATAATAATAAATTTGGGTTCTATCCGATTTTGTCCGCCCTTAATTACAACAAACGTTGGTGCGACTTATTTCGATCTTATATATTCCCTTCCCATTCTAATTTGCTTTGCATATACTCCAACTGGAACAACACAACCAAAAATGCTCTACACTGATTTTATTCTCAAATAAAATCAAAATAAAGCTTTTAACTTAATTCTCGATGTAATATGTTAATTTTATACGTATGGTTTAAATCTAGTTTCACAAAATATAGGTTGTTTATTCAAGTTCAGTTGAGTTTGATTTAGATTAATTTGTAGACTAAAATAAAATCAAATTAAAGCTAGAAAAATCAAAAAGGAAATTAGAAACGATCCAACTAAAATACCTTAAATATTTTATTAAAGTTAAAGAATTTCTCACACCTTTGTAAAATTCTCCTACAAATTCGTCTAAAATCTAAGTGCTTCTTTCGCGCCAAGACAATTGTGCTTTGTATATGTTTCATATCCTTTTGAAATCTTTAAAAGCACAGAAGAAAATTGTAAAACTATATTGAAATATGTATGTAATCCACTGAAAACTGTTCAAACATTGTGTGAATGCTAAATGCCAAAAGGGGAAAGGATTACATGCTGACGTCATATGCTAAATTTTCTCCCTTACACCTAGAAAGTTTTATTACACATGCATATTAATTTATATGCATTATTAGCTAGGGGGAAATCTAGCATGGGGAATAGTAGGATAGACACCGGCCCGCAAGACCATATCGGTCCACGGACCTCATAGCCCACAAATTTTATATTTTCCAACACGTACTAGCCTAGAGAAAGAATGAAAGAACTCTTATTTACTAAGCTTTATGCAGTACATCTAATAAACCATGCAAGTGTTGTGCATTGTTTCTAATGTTTCCAATGCCAAAACGAATATACAATCAGAGATTTCATTCAATGAACTTAGTGGACCAATGCATAACATTACAAAAAATTAACATATTATTTAGTACTGATACTGAATATAATATAGATGATAACCAGTAGCGTGTTCACTCCTGCACATTGTAAGAAAAGAAATACAGATCAATATAAAGAGAAAATGAAACCGCAAATTCGTTCAGACAGTGACAGTACATAATGCTGACATAAACGTAAGGGAAAATATCAGAGTTGAAACTGGGACATGGTTGGACTATGCTAAGAGATTAACGTTGGGATTCAGTCGGATGCAAATGCAAGTAATTTTACACGTTAACACAATAAAAACCAACGCTCAACTCTGAGATGAAGCAAACAGCAAATAGATACAATCTGGTGATTACAAGGAACATTGAAATTATGAATACACTTAGATTTAACTGTCCACTATAAACAACAGTTCATATGCAGATAATACAATAAATAAATCCCTTACAATCGTGGACATGTTATGTTTCAAACAGTTGTCTTCTCAAACAGCTGAACAGTGTACAAACGATTACTCCATGCAGGCATGAGGCATTTTTCAATGACAAAGTCAAAATAATAATGAGAATGTTGAAAACTACTACACATATACAATCCTTTCATAACAATCGAGGCGAATCTGCCCAGCCTCCATTTCAGTCTAAGTCGTCTTCGGCAATTGAAGAGGAAAGCCCAGTGTAAATTTTCAAGGCACGCTCGCGACGGAGACTGGTGGCTCCGCTACCTCCACCACTGCCGAACGAACTACTGTTGTGCTGCTGTTGGCTTCTGCGCAGTCTGAAATTGCATCAAACAATTCAAAGCCGTGGATCCACAGACATGGAATGCTTTGTAGGCCACCAATACTTGTGAACTGCGCTAATTGCACATAATGATAAGAGTATGACACTAAGCCTAGTCTGTTATCAGAGCTAAAACTATGCTCTGTTCGCTAACGGCTGACCGTCCCCCCACCCATCAATTCAAAGAAATTTGAGCGCTACGCTATGTTTGTGTTCTATAGCTCGCAACAGACACACGTTGAACCAACTGAGTAGTTGTGTTTTCGAGCTACAGCATGCAAGCGTAGCGCTTACATTTCTTTGAAGTGATGGGTCCAATTTGGGGGGGGGGTCAGCCGTGAGCGAACAGAGCATAGTTTTTACTCTGATAACAGAGACTACATAGGCTTAGTGCCATACGCTTATCATTATGTACTCTTGATTGCACTAACAATGCGAAACACTGAACAAAAAACTGAACCATAAATTTTGTAGTTGCTATAGATAGAACTACACTTCCCCATCATTTAATGTTTATCGGAATAGCGGATCTCTGAGTTTGAGATCATACTGAGTTTAATCAACACTATGCACCTGAGAATTGCGAACGTGGCATTAAAAAGACACGACAAAAAGACTTAAGGTCAATACAAAATATTACCTAGCACTTTCTTTGATCTGCAGTTCTTTCTTTTCCTGCTCAGTGAGATCTTTCACCTGATCGCGATTATCTCTAAAACAAATAGTGTATAGGTATACTTATACACGTAAATGCGGAATAAAAAGCCAGACGGACAAAGCTAAAGTAAAACTTTGGTTAACTATTCTCTTATACTCAAATTTTGCAGTTTCAGCTATACAAACTGGATTTTCTCTAGGAAAAAAAGTGGGGGGAGGGAAGACCAAAAGTGGAGGGGGATCCAAAGTGGCCTAAAAATGCCAAAAATGCAGTAAAAATAGCCTGTTTTCTACATATACCGCTCAAAGTGCTCAAAAAAGTTTCAGTACTAAAATAGACCATTTTTAACCAAAAATTTCGGAAAATTTTTGCAAATTTTGACCAAAAATCCTTAAAATTTGGCATTTTCTGGGCACCCTATAGTGAGTAGGGGGGGGAAGCCAAAAAAAGTGGGGGGGGGACAAGTGGGGGGGACCCGAAAAGTGGGAGGGGCGCCCCCCCACTAAAGAAAACTCAGACAAAATAATCAAATTTTCTAATAATTAATACTCTAATTAATTAGAGCCATTCATATCCGTTTCTCAGCTGGTCAATTACTGCTCGCTTTCTCTGCTCCATTGTCACATATATACATATCGTATTCTAAACTTACTTGACATAAACACAGTCACCGGACGTCAAAACGCAGGCCAGCCGAGGCGGACTGCGGACCAGGGAAGTTGTATGAGACCCAGAGGATCCAGCGGGGGGACTACGCAACCCAGTCACAGTGGAGGTAGTGGATCCCGACGGATAGAGGGCCCGAATACGTGGGACATGATTGGACTCGTGGATCCATTTGGAGGAATCCAACAGTTCCATCTGGCTCACGTACAGCTGCTGATGAAAGCGAGACTAAAAGCAAACGCAAAACTATTGGTGCAATGGTATTAAAGTAGGTTATTAATGAGGCGCGTAGCCAGGGGGTGGGGCAGTGGGGCATGTCCCTCCCCGAAATCGGAGACAAAAGAAAGCTTTAAGGTCTATTTGCTGTCAAACGTTGCTAAAAATTGCGCCTGCGACGCTTACACATGAAACTGTCCCCCTGCGAATGGGGGAACGCCACATCGTGGGCACCGGCGATGTGATACCTGTACACCTATTTAGGTCAGGCGTGGACAATAGCCCCCTGCTTTGCTCAGGTTGGGTTTCAGTGCTTGCCTCTGTGGCAGACGCTGCCAACGGCACCTCCTGCCGACAGCGGGGAAGAGGGGAGGTTGAGGCTGGGCTTGCTGAGCTGTCTGGCGGACGACTCTTAAGGCTTGCCTGGCTTCCCTCCTTGACGCCCTGCTGTTACTGGGAGGTGGGAGGAGCCGGAACGTGGCTGCTGCTGCGGCTGTCTCTGTCGTTTGTGGTGCGTGGGGCCCGGCTACTGGTTGTGGGTAGCTAAGTGGCGGAGACTGGACTGTCTGGCGGACCGTCATCACGTCGACGCTATCTCGGTGGCCTGCGGCTTGTGGTCGGGTTGCATGCGCTGCGCACGGTGGGGACAGGAGGCAGGTTCATGAAGCCTGGCTTCAGATATGGCAGGCCCCCCGCTGTCACCTCCTATCTCTTTTTCCCCCGTTCTTAAGTTGACAGCGGATTTTAAATATATTTTATATACCCAACCCATCAAAAACTAAAAAATTTTATACGGCCCGGTTAATTTGCCGGTTTTATTATTGTATCCCTGAGAATCCAGGGTAGACTAGAGGTTAATTCCCTGGCCTGGCTCTAAACATGCTTAGAGTCTGAGAGAACACCCCGCTCCTCTGTAGGGGTTAAAGATTCGGAGGCTCCCTTTCTCAGCGGGGAGTTCATCTTAGCTGGGAACTCTCTTTCCCCGGTGGAGAGTATACTAAACACCGGGGACTGCGTAGCACTTTGCGACAATTCCGCGCTGATCCCAACTCCTGAAGGAGCTCGAAAGGGCTACCTTATCGGATAAGGATGATGCAACTATGGTGGAGAGCGGAGCTTAGGTGTGATATTCACACCTATTCTCCTGCTTTTCAAAGATATTATCATCCTTCGGTGGTGGGCTTAGTTCATGAAAAAGGTGACTTCTGTCTGTGGCGGTATTAGAGCTGATCCGTGTTTTTTTGTTAGGATCCGTAGACTTCATTTGTGAGTTGCTAAAGCCTTCGTTTTATGATAGGCAGCAAATGGTCTGTTTCGGTATAAGTAGGTATATACCCGAGCAGTTTTTGTAGAGCTTGGTAGGGCTCTTTAGTATTCCGGTATATATTTAAACTTGTTCAGTAAATTGTTGTGTACTGTTTTGCTGTATGTAACTGTACGGTAATCTGTTGCATTGTGGAGTGTAATGTGCTGTAATGTATGAATTGCTCTGTGTAATAATGTGCCATATGTGCGACCCCGGCTTCGACGAACTGGTCCCTGATGCAGCCTTCGATGAACCGCGACTCAGTCACTAAGGACTTTATTACTTAACCGGGACGCAAAGCCTCATAGTGAGGCATCACAGTGGGAAGCCTATCCTGCTGGAGTTGACCTATGGTTCCCATGGGTCGACTGTCCCGACCCCAAAGTAACCCCCAAAGTAAGTATCCCAATGGGGGTAAATTCCACCGGAAACTTCGCGCCCTTCTTACGATAAGTGGATTACGGATTCTTTAGCGTGCACTACTCCCAGCAAGGTAGCACACGGGCCCACCAAATTAAATGCCGCATCAGACCGGCGGAGCAGTGACCTATAAGTTTCTTGCTCAAGGAAACAATGTAACGTCATTATGAGTAAGACAGCTCATGGCAAAGTTATCATATTTTGGCGATGTTTTAAAAAGTAAACAAAATTACTCAACTGGTTAACCTAACATAATATGACCTGTAAGGTTCCACGATAGTTACCACAATTTGGTGATGGTGCTACCTCTTCGTAGTTCCCTAAAGATGAAAAATTATAACTCTTACGTACATCAGATAAAAATATTTCAACAGCTTCCGATGCAATATCCATCTTATCTACAATCTAAAACAGAAAATGTCAATCATTTCACATAGCTAAAATCGAATAGAGCATGATGAAAGAATGAATTTGATTGCAGTGGTTTCTCAACACAGCGACTACCACGCCCCTTGAAGACGCACCTGGTGAAAGAGAAAGCATTAGACCACATCTGAGAGTCTAACAGTAATTAATATTTTTTTCTGTACTGGCGCAATTTCAACCGTAATAGCCAAGCGAGTGCGTGGGGAGCTTCAATGTGAATTTGGGGGCACACATACAGCCAAGATAAAAAGTTAATGTTATCTAAAGATTTCTCAACGGTACCGCGGTCAAAAGATCAGGATATGTTGCCCCACCAGGCAGATAAATTTCCTGAAATGGATCAAAGCAAAGCCGTGATGGACGCCAGCGTCGAATAAATATGCAAAGAGCATCAGGAAATTCCACTGGCTCTGCTTCTGTAACAGAAAAGAAACAAGCTGAGTTGGCTTGATCCCAGAGTTCGGTCAGCAAGCCGACTTGTGCGATGTTGGCGATAATGGAGTATGAGACAATGTATTCACAGCAAGTGAGTATGAGTATTGCAAATTAATCTACATACATGCTCAAACTGTGCCTTTTGTCCAGTTTTTCGGTTTAAAAAGTATTGAAGCTAATTTAATTAAATTGTGCAACAAACAACCTGATGCTTAGAATAAAATGCAGATATGTATACCATTTAAAATCTGTACATAAAGTGACTCGTCTCCATTGAACAGAAGTTCATTTCCTCCAAATACTACATGATCAAATAAAATTCTCCCAGGACCCGTATGCTGCTTGATGCGAAGACGTATCCTAAAATAAAACAATTAACCGATTACCGCCCATCTTAAACTTAGCCGTTTGGCTCTATGCATAGTAATGCTCACGTTTACTCAATTCGTAATTAAGGAATAACGTTGCCAGCTTCTCGAAATTTCTGATAAAAACTACCAACCTATTTAGTGGGGAATCAATGCCACAGCGGAGTTTTAGTTGAGTCTGCAGACTTCTACGAAAATCGGCTATCACAGTGTCTTTGGCCACGACCATTTCAAATAACAAATGACTGGTCTAAAATATACAATAAAATACAATATACATTAAAATCAAAAAGATATATATAATACGAACGTCACAATGAAAGTCTGCACTTTGAAAACTAACTCAGCAGTACTTATTTATAATATATAAATCCATAAAACACTGTCTGTATTAGAACAATGCCTCAATACGAAAGACAGAATGGTATGTACGTCGGACAACCAAATAAAAATGCATGATCAAAGAAAAGTTATTTTTATCATATCATTACAACGTTAACGCTACTTTAACAAACACATTCTACCAGAGCTGGAAGTGGGTCAAAATATTTGACCCGCACCCCGACCCGTGACCCACTGACGCTTTACCCTAACCACCTGACCCACAACCGCGCCCCGCGCGGAATTATTTGATCCGCATGACCCACTTTTGATTTATGATGCGCTCAGGCTAAATCTTTGTCAGTAATAAAATAATGGAGAATTTTTAGGCGTTTAAACCAGTTGAGTATGACTGCAGCTTGATAAAAAATTAATGCTAAAATCTAATTTCTTGAGCCTCGACTGATCCAATTTTGACCCATCACTGGCCCGCGGGTCACACGTGTACGTGTTGACCCACACCCTACCCGACCAGCGGGTACCCGCGGGAACCCGTGACCTACTTCCAGCTCTGCATTCTACGCTCCTTTAGCCAAGACATTAAAGCAGCATTCATTCATTCCTTTACTAAAAACGGTCATCGTTCAAATTATAAAAATGATCAAGTTTAGATGCTGCATGCTACCTCCGGTTCGTTGATATCAAACTGGTAAAGCTTAACGTAATGCTCGTTTTCCTTCAATGGACGGCCCAAATAAACTCTAAGCTAAAACACAATATAACAAATATCATTACAATTTCTTAATAATTTTAAATTAAAATTATTGTCACTTAAATCATTCATTCAATCGAAACAGGCTAAATATGAATATGCGTGTAAAGGCCTGCCCGGCAAGACCCCACTGATCTTCTCCCGTGCGTCTAAAACCCCAGTGAATTCGGCGGTCCATTGATTCACAACAAAGGCCGATAGCAACCATCGTCCCCATCAAATAGTTGAATATTAACATAATTGGAGGACTGGGACTCAAGGTGGACGAAGTAAACGATCCTTTTATAAGGAACTCCTTGAAATATTTAAGTCTCATCTGAATTATTTTCCATCTGCGATAGAGGAGACTGACCCAAGTGTAATCTAAAATTCTAAGATTCCTGAAACAATAGCATATAACAGACCAGTGGGTTTGGGACTGCATATAACAACTACAACAAAGAATAAATTAACAAGTAACCTTTCGACAGCAATCCCCTAGGTTACTTCTTAATTTATTCTTACTGGTCATCTGGTCATCATTCGTCGGGGTATCACGCATGTAGTTTCAATCCGTCAGAATCTATGGATATCTGGCTATTCCAGTCTTCAGGATTGAAATCACGACAGTGAAAATAAAAGAAAGACAGAGCTAAACAAACTAATAACTTACCATGGTACAAGATTGGAGATCCACAACACGTTCCATTGGCCTATTCCAGTCATATTCGTTTCCGTTCTCTTCATACAGTTTTTTCAGCTAAAACAAAAGCAGGCAAAAGGTTTCGTGGTGAAATGTATAGCAGCTTGTTCAGCTTGATAGTTAAAACATAATGTACAAACTGGGATGGAATCTTTTCATGATGTTTTGATAATAATACACTAATCACTTTACACAATTATAAAGTAAAATCACAACATGTACATACTATGCCACTGGGCTTATTCTAGTGGGGGGGGGTGGGGGGCCCCCATAAGCACCCTTTCCCCCCCCCCCAAAAAATCGCCCCCCCAAATAAAATGGCTGGCCCTTTTGGTACCAACTTTTGCCCTGAAAAAATCGCTCAGAAGGCCAAATTTTCGAAATTTTTAGCATGTTTTTAGAAAAATTTTGAAAAACTTTCGCCCTTTCGCCCCCCCCCCCAAAAAATGACCCCCCCCGGGGCCCCCAAAGAGCCCCTCCAAGAAAAATTCCCTAGAATAAGCCCAGTGCTAAACAACAACACTTTATTGTAAGAAGACAAAAGTCAAAGATAACGAGCTGTCAAGGGTTCACGCTACGCTATGGGCACTAGACGGCGGTTTGGTGATACCTTAAACAAATCAGAAGGCACATTCAGATACGGTGCGAGTCGTCGTTTCAGACCTTCATGGCTAAGACGGCGGTCCACTTCAATTAACAATTCTAAAAGTGAAGACAAAATATTGCAATGCTGCCTCAGTAAAATTGATGGCTATACATTGGTAAATATGAGCTAGCAAATTTACAGAAATGAAAGTTATTGCGACATAAATATATATTAATGTTTGGGAGCAATCATTTATGATAATTTCAATTTGCAGGCAAATCGAAGTATGTGCAACGTTTAAAACATCGGTTACCAATTAAGGTTGGAAAAGCAAGCAAGTAGTACACCTCTCAAAAATTTTGGACAAGAAAAAAGTTAACCAATTTCACGAAGAAGACAACTAAAACTGACTATATGAACGGCAAGCCATTACCAGCACAAAGGATTTTAAACAAGATTCTGAAAAAGGGGTCGGCCATAACCAGCCCGTTTAGTTTAAGGAGAAAAGCCTCTCCAAATGTTGACTTTTCTACTTATCTTAACTTAACGCCGGAGAGCAGGACCAGCATCCGCTATAGCGTGTCCCCATACGATACGCCGCCACTGAGCCCGATCAGAAGCCACATCTGCAATTATGCTGGAAGAAGAGTTGCTCCAAACGACCGATCCGTAAGCAACGCTTAGCCAATTTAGATCCTTTTCCACTATGCTGTCCCATGTGTATTTGGCCGCATTTTTCACGCATCGCCAGTTGGCAGGTTTCGGGTGTACCCAGATGGCTTTATACAGGCGGTCATTTGACGTTCGGGCCACGTGCCCAAGCCAGCGTAAACGTCGGCGGCGGATCAGATCTTCTATTGTACGTTGGTTGAAACATCTTGCGCGCACACTGGGTTTTCTTTAGTGGGGGGTGGGGATGGGGGCGTCCCCCCACTCGTTCCCCCCCCCACTTTTTTGGGCTTCCCCCCACTCACTATAGGGTGCCCAGAAAATGCCAAATTTTAAGGATTTTTGGTCAAAATTTTCAAAAATATTCCGGCTTAGCCGGAATTGTTTGGTCAAAATGGTCTATTTTGGTACTCAAACTTGATTTTTGAGCACTTTTAAGCATAGTTATAGCGGTATATGTAGAAAACAGGCTATTTTTATTGCATTTTTGGCATTTTAGGTCACTTTGGATTCCCCCCACTTTTGGTCTTCCCCCCTCTTTTTTCGCCTAGAGAAAACCCAGGCAAATCTGTATTTCGCACTCCGTCTCGAAGCGTTATACCCAAAATGCAACGCCGTGCGTGCATATGGAATACTTCCAGTTTTGCTAGATCCGCTTTGGTATAGGACCAAGACTCTGCTGCGTATAAGAGAGTTGATATAACAGCGGCATTGAATACTTTCATCTTAAGTTTGATGGGCAGATCCTGACTTGCGAATACCGTTTTGTTCAGTCTGGGCAGTGTCTGGGAGGCTTTTCCTATGCGATTTATAATGTCGCAGGTGGCGGATACCTGGGCACCATGGATGGTAGAGCCCAAATAGGTAAACGAATCAACTATCTCGATCTGGTCTTGGCCAACGTATAGTTGCGGTTCGTTAATCAGATGGAAGTAGAGCGCTTTCGTTTTCGAAGGCTTGATCTTTAGGCCTAGCTTAACTGACATGCCGGAAATTCGATTCAGCAAGCTTTGACATTCCCGTTCTGATGATCCCAATACGGCAATATCGTCAGCATAGGCTAGGTCCGCAACCTGGTTAAATTTAGAGCATACCACACCATCCGTTGCAAGCACAGAGTGGCTAAGGATCCAGTTAAGAGCAACGTAAAATAGCATAGGGGACAAAACGTAACCCTGACGGACCCCAGATTGAACAGGGAACGGCCTCGTTAATCCTTGCCCTACACGAATAACAGATGACTTTTCTACAGAAGACTTACTCCTATACTTAGCCTCAGATGTGACCTTCTTGGCACGTAGGTATCTATTTTCGTCTTCAGCGGATATCACAGACTGTTCAGGAGACAATTCGGCAGCGACCTGTCCTTTCTGTCGCTTCTGCTCTTCTGATTCCTCATTGCCTGACTGAAACGCAACAATACAACAGTAAAACTGTAGTATAGAATTTGAAAAGATTCTTGCAAAGGGAGAATTAAAATGAAATAAAAGGTCTTTCAATGATTCGTGCATAGTAATAAAGTATGCATCAAGACGTTAAGCCCCAACTATACACAAAAGCTTGATAACACTGAGATTTAATTATTTTTATAGGAAAAAGGTAAAGGTTTACCCCAGGAGATATCTCCGTCCTGTCACAGGACATGGGGTGCCGGTGCTCATCCCCGGATTCTCCGCCGTAGAGCCAGGAGTGTCACTTCAAATGATGACTTCATCCATGGAAGGGGGGCCGGCCCACCGTAGTGGTACCCATTTACCGACCAGCAAAGGATGGATAGCTGAGTTGGCTAGAGTCGAGAAAGCTTTGTGGCTTCTGGGGATCGAACCACCGACCGTAAGATTGGAACTTTTGACCAGCGCCTTAGGCCACTCGGCCATCTCTCTATACGAAAGCCTTTAGTTAAATTCAACAACTGTTATTAAATATCTATTCAACTCTTCCTCAGATTTTTCTCAAAAGATCTAAACGTTCACAATTACATTTTTCTTTTTATGGTCAAACAGTACGTACGGGTTCATCATAGCAGGGCGGCTGAACAAATATACTTCGGGCCGTCCATTCTGTCACACTGGAACCACCGGGGAACAGGCGAGGATCCTGATCCTGATCCAGCCTTCCTTGGCCAGAAAAGTCGGACAGTTCCGGTCCCTCTTCGCCCCCGGAAACCACTGGACTCACGTTGGGCGAGCAGGAAGCTGAGGACAGATCACTGGAAATCTGAGGCGAAGAGAGGCAGGAGTCCATGACAATCTCACTGGCCGACGGCTCACAGTCCATTTCCATACCTGAAACAGCTAGCAGCAGCGTCAATAACCTACAAGAAAAATACGCCAACCCAAACTCTTAGGAGACATCATCAAGATATTAAAAATACGACGACCCTACACAAAGTTAACATCATTCAACAATTTGGCAGCTCTGAACTATTTATTTAATCCTGAATCGACAGAATTACTGAGCTTTAATTACGGGGGGTCCACCGCTACTTTTTTGGGTTCCCCTTACTGGACCCCACTCCCACTTTGATTTAATTCTTAAGTTTATACTTCGTAGCTTATGTTACAGTAAATACTCTAATTTTCACAAGTTCTAACAATCATGGTTTACAATTCACAGACCAGAAAGAGACAGGTAAACGTAACAAACACAGTTATAATCAAACCTTCATCTGGAGGTTCTGTAATCATTGGTGAGGACGGGCGACTGTTGTCTGGAGAAAAGGAATCTTCGGGCAGACTGGGCGATGCAGGAATGGGTGGTCCGAAACGTTCCTGATGCGACAAAGCTTCAGAACCACTATTTCCAGCCTGTGACCCCGGTGTTGGCGTACAACTTTTCTCCAATGGCAGTGCGCTGGAAATAAACATGTCTGTATGTAAATAATGTTAGCTATAGTCAGTTTGCGTAGAGACATTTTCCACCGTATTGTTATTGTTATTGTTATTGTTGTGACTGCTTCCAACCACCTGACGATCGTCAATCGCCTCGGACATCTACTGGAGACGCCCGCACCCATCAAGGTAGGCAACGACCTCCCCTGGTTTCTCCCACAGGACAGACAAAGATGGATTAGGGTCTAGGTGGACGAGGCGTGGGCGGTCGCCTCTGGGGCAGGTGAGGATAGCATGGGAAAGGGTATCCTCGGTGCCAGGGCAAAATGGGCAGCTGGGGTCGTTTGCTGCCCCGATTCTATGGAGATACCAGTTCAGAATAGGGCAGAAGCCCCCAATCCGTAGCTGAGAAAGGGTGGAACTGCTGGATCTAGACAAGTGAGAATCCCGGTTCCATCTTGTGGCCGGGATTGGGGTTAGATTCAGCCGGTCAGAGGTTAGAGAGATTTCCCACATTTGGCTGAACTTCCTTGATAGCAATGATTTTGCGGAGCGAAAATCGACAGGGACTTCTGACTGGCTGAGTTTTGTGGCCAGATTTGCCAGAAAGTCAGCCTTCTCGTTGTCTGGAATATTTGAATGGCCAGGGATCCAGTAGATCTGTAACTGTCTGGCTCCAGATTCCAGGATACTGGCAAGTTTAGACCAAATATTCCTTTCTTTGGAACCGACAGCTTTTGACGGGCCAGACTGTAGTTTTCTAACCGATGCCTGGGAATCAGTGAAAATTCTGATGCTTCTGTCTTCAGTCTTCAGTGACTGCCTTCTTAGCTTCCGGAGAGTCTGATCGTCGTGTGAGGGTGGCGAGCTCATTGCTGACGGTGAGTCCCGCAGGCACAAGCCAAGGGGGGACTGGCCCAACAGCGCTGAGTTTTTCAAGCCTGGTGCCTGCCAGACCGGATTCCTCGGCCAGCTGACGGCCCACTTCTCTCCAAGACGCTTCGGATGTGAGGCGCTGCCGGACTGGGGCCGCGTAGGAGTCTGCAGTTGGATTTGAGTCTGGGAGGCACTGATATTTATGGAATGCTGTGGCAGTCAGGATTTTGGCTCTGATGTTGAGAGGAATGAGATTAGCTTCCTTGAGGGTTAGTTCAGACGGCGATCCAGCCGGGCATCCTGTGATGGCTCTGGCAGACTCATTTTGGATAACCTGTAGCTTCTGCAGGTTGGAGGGGGCTGTGGTGGCCATCCATGCAGCGCCACAGTATTCAAGGGCAGACGCTATGTAGGCAAGGTAGACTAGGCGCAGATCTTCTTTCTGGCACCCCCACTTAGTGCCGGAGATGGATCTGAGGATGTTGTTCCGCTTTCGGTATTTGGCAATTTGGTAATCAGTTGGTCGATGTGTGCACGGAAAGAGAGAGCTGGATCGAACTTGACCCCCAGAAAGGTTGGCGTCTTCGTTACAGGAATAGGCTGACCGCTGACTGAGAGGGCAGGCTTGTAGTTGTGCTCTTTGTTCCAGGTTGAGAAGACCGTACACTCGCATTTCTGAACGTTGATTACCATTTTGTTGGAGTCTGCCCATTTGGTGACAGCATCGAGGGCAGCTTGCAGATTGGCTTCAGCGGTGGCCAGGCTGTGGCTGCGGCTCCAGGTGGCTACATCGTCAGCGAATAGTGAGATTTCAACACCATCCGGCATTGCCTCCGCTAAGGAGTTGATGAAGATCTGGAACAGCGTGGGCGAGATCACACAGCCTTGGGGCACACCACATTTGAATCTCCGGAACTTACTGCTTGCACCCTCGCATTCTACCTTGTACAAGCGGTCACCCAGGAAAGAGCGCACCCAGTTGGTAAGACAGGCCGGGATTTCAGCTTCCATCATTGCTCGGTAAAGGCCAAAGTGCCAGACCCTGTCAAAGGCCCTGGAGAAGTCGATTAGGGCTAGGACAGTTCTGAGCGGCGGTTTCTTGGTGTTGAATCCATCACTGATGGATTGAGTTATTCGCATAACTTGGTCCTGCGGGGAGCGTAGTGATCTGAAGCCGGCCTGATATCTGCTGATTTTTTCATTTCCTTCCAGGAGGTATGATAGGCGGGCCAGGATAAGCCGTTCTAGGACCTTTGCCAGACAGGAGGTCAGAGCTATCGGTCGATAGCTTTGGATCTGTGACGGATCCTTTCCCGGCTTGGGGATCGGGATGATTTTTGCCAATCTCCAGGCTGTGGGACATTTCCCCTCCAGAAAAGACCGGTTACAAATCAGGAGCAGTAGCTCTTTCGCCAGGTTGGTCAGATGCCGGAGACTTACGTTCCTGATGCAGTCAATGCCAGGAGCCGAATTCAGTTTTAGTCGTTGGAGAGCCAGTTCGAGCTCCCCATTGGTGAAAGGGCTGCAGGCATTTGGGGAGTTTGGATCATGGTTGCACCCGACATTCAGTTCAGATTTGATTTCCACTATATGGCGTCGATCCGCCTTGGTTGTGGTCATCGCGGCGGTAGAGGCATACTCTCGGATGAAAGCATCGGACTTCTGTTGGGGCCTGGGGGATCGCCAAAAGTTTTCCATTTTGATAAGGGCATGCACCGGTTGGCGCGGAGCGAGATTTTCCAGACAGGCCTTTCACTGTTCTCCAGACCGTGGACGGGTCGGTTCTAGCATTGAGGTTCGAGGCAAAGCTGATCCAGTGGTTTCTCTTTGCATTGGCAATGACATGCCGGGCGTCTCGGCAGGCGGTCCTCCATTCTTCTAATTTTCTCGGGTCCTTCCTGGCTTGTGAAGCCAGCTGTTCTCTGTGCCGTACGGCTTCGCTTGCCTCACGGCTGCACCAAGGGGCGGGAGTTTTGGAGTCGCCGACTGGGGCACATGCGGACTGGGCTTCATTCACTGATCTGGTGAATGCGTCGACCAGGGTGTCCAGGGGTGCGTGGAAATCCGGTACATACTCCTTGATTTTGTCGTCCAGAACCGCGCTGAACTTGGACCAGTCTGACTTAGCCAGTAGAATTCGTTTGATTTTCTTTGATGGGCGGCGACCAGCTTCCGATACTGTGACCCAGATAGGATGATGGTCTGAGTCCTGGCAGGAGGCGTCAGCAGCCCGGGGGCCGATGTTATCAAGCATCTCAACCCGGGTTGAAACCTCAACCCGGGTTGAGATTGGGTTGAAAACAATGACCCCGGTGTTATCAAAACCTGGTTGACTCAACCATAGTTTCCCTGGAAATTTTGGTTGGGGGGGGGGTAAACTTCGGAAATTTGGTGGTCGACCCCCGAAATGTGATGGGGAGTACCCCCCCGAACCCCCCCCCCCAAAATTCGGACCTCAGAAAATTCAAAAAATGGCCAAATAATGCAAAATTTTCTGTAATTTAGCCCTTTTTTCATCAAAATAAGGCTTGTTCTTAACGTTTTAGGCGTTTTTGCACCGTTTTAAAGCGATTTTAGGCCAAAATTTTAGAAAAATTTTTCAAAAAATGACCATTTTTCGACCAAATTTAGCTAACTTTTTGGGTCCAAAAATCGTTGGGGGGGGTTTCGGGGGGGGGTAGCCAAAACTGGGGGGAGGGATAGTCCAAAAATCTGGGAGGGGGTAAATTTGGTCGAAAATTTTGGGGGGGGATACCCCCCCCAACCCCCCACCCCTAAGGAAACTATGGACTCAACCCGGGTTGAAAAGACAGGGTTGAATTTGAAATTTGGGTTGAGTTAGAACCGAATTAACGCTGGAAAAGATAAGTCAACCCTAAAATATTGATAACATTGGGTTGAGCACCGGGGTTTAGCCAACCCGAAAATTTTAGGGTTGAACCCGAAAATGGGTTCAACCCGGGTTGAACTCAACCCGTTTTTAATAACATCGGCCCCAGGACATCAGGGAAACGAGGGAGGAATGCACTATCGTGACGTCCGGTGCCGAGCCGTTGCCTGTCACAGGATTTGTTCTAGTGCGGGAGCCGTCGTTCAGGGGGACAAAGCCATTTTGATCAGACCACTCTTCCAGTTTTTCACCGATAGGGTCGGATCTGGTTATGGAAGCGTCCCACAGGGGGCTGTGACCGTTCACATCGCCGAGGATGATGCTTCCGCGGCCGGTAGGTAGTTGGTTCGGATTGAAGGACTCTATGTCGACTGCGTCTCCTGAAGGACGGCTATGTCGACTGCCTTGGAGTGCAACAGTTTTTCCAGCTCAGCACGTTTGCTGGGGCTAAGGCCATTAGAGTTCCATTGCAGGATCCTGAGTGGTTGCCCCCTCGGAGTCTGCTGCTGGAAGGCGCGCCGCGCACGGGGTGGGTAGTGGGAGGGTGGAGCTGTGGCCCGCGCAGCAGGTAGGACAGGAGGGGGTTGTGCTGCAACCATCGCAGCAGGTGGAGCGGGAGGGAGTTGCGCTGCAGCTCTCGCAGCAGGCAGATTGCGGGGAAGGGCTGCGGCCCGCGCAGCAGTTAGGACAAGAGGGTGTTGTGCTGCAACCCTCGCAGCCGGTGGGAAGGGAGGGGGTTGTGCTGCAGCCCTCGCAGCAGATAGGGTGGGAGGGGGTTGTGCTGCTACCCTTGCAGCAGGTCGAGCTGGAAGGCGTTTTGCTGCAGCCCGCGCAGCAGGTGGGGCGGGAGTGTGTTGTGTTGCAGCCCGCGCACCGGCGGCAGCTGGGACGGTTGGAGGGTGTGCTGGGTCTGGATTGTTGGAGGCTTGGGGCCGAGGACCAGGGGCACATGCTCTACAGTGCCAGCCCCTAGCATGGAGCTGGAGGAGATTGGACACCGTTAGGCCAAGGCATTTCCTGTGGAACCACTGGTCGCAGGTGGCACAGGACATGGAATAGTCCCTTCTGTCTACATTTCGGCCGCAATTTCCGCAAGGGTAGGCCACGGGGGGACCCGGGTTTTCTTCGATATCTCCTGGCAGAATCAATAGCCGAAGCCAGAAGGCAGGATGTCCTGGGCCGGCATCAAAAACCCTGTCTGTTTTGGCCCATGACCCCAGAGGTGGGGGTAGGCCAGGGGAGGTAATTGCCTCCTTGAAGGAGGGAAGAAAAGTTCGTTGCCGGTTTGCATCCGGGGACGGGGAAAGGTCCATATCCACGGAAGGTCCACCATTCCACCACTTTGAGGCAGCAACATCGGAACAGAATTGTTATTCCGTATTGTTATTCCCAGAAATCGGTTCTATTCACAAGACAAGCCGGTTTCTCTATCCAGTTCCGCACCAAGAAATTTGAAAGGGGGTACAAGCATTTTACGGTGCTTTGAGGTGCGGATCCTCCCAAATTTTGTATTTTTGACCAAAAATCTTACAATCACTGTTTAATTCTTTCAAAAAACTCAATTATCTCATCACAGGAGCTAATGTTTTTTTAAATGGCCAGGTTTTCAAAAAATAAGCAAGCCAGTTGCGTTTTTTCACTACAAAAGCGAGTCTGGGCTTAGTTATAGCAACAACAGAACAATTCTACTGCATTTGGGAACCACTTTAGGTTTCCCCTTATAGGTCTGCCCCACCCTTAAGCCACATCTTGAACTCACTTTCAGGGACGAATCTTGTTAAACGAAAATTCCGAATATTCTCACTTTGAAGTTTTTCAGACAATTGCAAATAAAAATATACATTGAAATACTTTAAATTTAGACAAAATATCCAGCCCAAATTTTTCAAAGAAAACACGAAATGTTCCCACTTTTAGAGACTTCTCGTGTGTTGTGTTGTTGTGTATGACAATGTCAATTCTTCACAGCTTCAGCACAGCACTTACTGAGATTGAGTACTGCACATCAGCAGACCAGACTGAGGAGGTCCACTGCCGCCTGCTGATGTTAGGGTAGACGTGGATCCGCCCGAATCTTCAGTAGGAGTAGGCGTCAGCATCGGCGCATCCTTAATTTCGGGAATAGGTTCCAGTGAAGAAGCATCTGCTTCTGGATTAGCTGGTGACTTTTGGATACAGTAGCTGTCACCCTGCCTATCAGAAGATTCACAGTTCTGATAGGTGGTGGGATCTAAAAAGAATTAATATAATGAATGAGGTGCAATTTGTCAACGCTTTACAGGAGTTGTTCTAATGAAACAAGTTTAGACCTTGCTGCTCACCTACCACTATAGCATCAACTTAGAAGTATTAATACACACCCAACTTACTTTCTCCGGTGTGAGATGATTACTTGTTGGAAGCTGTATATACTTGTCAAAGCTCATTCCGATGTATTGCCGTTAACTGTTGGCTCAAAATTAGTCCGCCAGACATTTTCGTTCGAATTTTAAAAACGAAAAACTAATAATTTCTTTCACCTGTTTTTATCTGGATTACTGTGTGTGTAAGAAACAGGTCAATATTTTAGAAACTTATGACGGATTTTTTCTGCATAATCATTTTATTACCTAATGCACTTAGCAAAATTAATCATATACCTGACAAATCAAGCTCTCTGTATGCAAAGCCAATCTTCCGATAATCCTCTAAAAAAGAAAATATACAGTTATTAAAATTAAAGCCACAAGATATGTGCTCAATCAACCGGCGAATAGTGGTTTTTTCTTTGGAGCGCCAGAGTAAGGAGAATATTGGTGACATGGTCATTATTCTAAATAAATCTAAAAATAACAATCAAACTACACAAGGTATGGACTACATTGTGAATGCGAACAATAAGATAGCAAAAGATTCCTAGATAGGTGTTTTCTATGAGTTTATGTATCCTATATTTATGTCATGTATGAACGCTTCAAGCAAGTCTTAACGATTAGGTGGTATTAAACTGTACATTAAGTAAATCTTACTCAGTACGATTGATAGCAGATACTAAGATGTGCTACAGACACTTTCATATGAGTTAGGTGCATTCACTATAAATAATAAACCAGATACATAATATGCAATTGTGAGGGTGGTCTTGTGTCTGCCATTTATAAACTAAAGTAATAGCTACCACCACTGGCGGATCCAGGATTTCGCGACGGGGGGCGGTAAAATTTTTCCAGCGGGGAGTCTGGGGGGCCAAGCCCCCCAGAAGTTGAAGACATTTTTTGTTTTTGCAATAAAATCGGTATTCGGATCTTTAATTCTTTTTATACTGAAGAACTGAACATATTTTTAAAATTCTTGACATTTTTAGGCAAAAATGGTAATTTTCTCCGAAAAATCGGATGCATTTCAAGGTTTTTCTTCACAAATGCAATAAATATGCGGTTAAAAACTAGAAATTTTTTGGTTTTTGCCCTTTTTCTACTTTCTCCCCTTAACTTTTCCTACCTTCGAATCGAAACGGGTGGGGGCAGCCCCCCCCGCCACCCCCCCCCCCCTGGTCCGCCCCTGGCGACCACCTAATATGACAGTACAAGTCATGTTCCAGTTTTGAACAAACCTTCTAAAGGCAACATGACAGTAAGCAGACGAATGTTTTCCAAACGATCCAGTACTTGAAAAAATTTTGAACCCTCAAAGGAATCATTACTGTCCATTTTATTCGTCTCTGATAAGGATGTCGCCACGAACACCTAAATTAATTTTAAAATAGTTGAATTTAAACAAAAATAACTGATTTAAATAATTCTCTGCTCGCTTAGCACGTGCACTTATAATTACTTGTTACTTATAGCCCATTGGCTCTCTCTTGTTTCGGCTAAAGGCTTTGCCCTAGTGACTCCAGGCTTCTTTATGTATAATTACTTGTTTAATATACTTGTGAACTGAAAGTTGTACACATTGGATTCTAATTCCTTATTTAGCATGCACCACCGAAGCTCCTGTGATTCACTTGGCTAAAGCAGCGAGACTTCACGTTAACAGATTGTTAGTTCCAGTCCCGACAGGAAACCGATTTTTCACGCTCTTAATGCACGCAACTTTCTGTGTCTAATCAAGTCAGTACTGTGGCACCATTACAACACGCTCAAAAAACTTGGTGTCTATGGCAATTTATTACTCCCCCTTTGAGATAGATATCCTTCCTTGCTTCCTGTTTTAAACATTAAATTTTAAATTTTAAACATTTTAAACATCTTTATGTAGAAATGTATCAAATAGTAAGAAATAATTTCATACTACCAAAGCATAAGGCTGGCTGATGTATTCTAAACACTGTGAGCTTAACTAATAAAACTCTACTATACTAAAACTTTTGAATAGTTATCAGAACCTTCGCAGTTTTGAGAAATCCTTCCTTGTGAAGAGTTCGCTCATCAACGTCCAATAGACGGTATTCTCTTTTGTAATTCCAGTGGACAAGTCTGATATCAGATGAATCGCACTGCAGCCACTGCAATATAGAAAATACACAAGCAAATAAATGATATCTTACAATCCTGAATCCACAAATTTGTGTCATTTTTAAGACATATTTACTGAAGTTGGAAATTTCAGTAAGACGCACGCGCAAAGTGGGGCAAATACAGTGCTTTGCACGATATCGTCTGACACCCTTCCCTCAAACAGGGCTTAAACGTTTAAACAAAGGTGATGAAAAATTAGCTAAAAATGAAGATTTTTAGCGATTTTTAAAAATTTTTTAAAGAATCGCTAAAATTTGTTAAAAAATATGCCAGTTTTGGTAGGGGGGTCTACGCTTCTTTCTCTTCTGGACGAGGGGATCTACCCTTTCCCCATCTCCCCTCCGATCATCCGTTTTTTATAGGTCAGGGGGGGTCAGCACCCCTCCATTCGAGTTATTCTATGCTTACACACGTAGGGATGGAGCAAGAGGAGGAAAATTTATGGGAGGGGTCTGGTGATAGCGCGCAGAAAATAGATTTTACCAACCAACATACATGGAGTGTGAATAATCAGAGCAGAAACGTCAAATTTAATCACACACAGTTATCTCAATTTTTTATATCAGCAGTCACGGCAGCTAACCTCAGCTATACGGTTTCGTAACTCGGAAACTGTATTTTTGGTTGCCACCATTCGCAGACGAAAGGAAGGTAGCAGAGTTGAATCTTCCAAATCCACAGGCATCACTTGAATAGTAGTTCCCTCTGAACCTGAAATTAAACACTATAAGAATGAAATATATACCTACAGTTTGCAGATATATTAGTAATATATAAATATATACGTTATATACAATCTTTGCAAATACAGTATTCCTAAATACACTCAAAGCATTTAATATTAGAGCGATAATGTTCTCCAATTAATAAACACAACAATCAATCGCATCACTAACCAGCCAGTTAGACAACAAACAAGCCACCAAACAAATACACAAACAAAAAACAAACAAAGAAACAGAGGGGCGGTTACCCCGCTCATAATGTATCATTTCCACATGCGGAGGAACATATTCCATCAGAAGTTCCAGCTTGTAGAAAACACTTTTTATCTCTTCCATGCTTCTTATCATGTCAGATTCTTGGTAGGAATGCTCATAAGTTTCGGAATGGCTTTCAAATCTGAAGCAAATACATACATTTTATTTAGCGAAAATAAATGAAAATATAAACTTGATTCCACAAGGCAAAAGCATACGAATAGAAAATACCAAACCCAAAGTACTGCCTACCGTATCAAACGGCAACGATCGCGTTCAATGCCCCACAACTCTTTCATTTTCAGTTCACTGTAAGCAAGATCAGTCACCATTGCAAGAGTATCATGCTTAGGTACAGTAAGAGCCAACTCTTGCAGATTATGTTGCGGATTATTCGATGCAGACGTACAGGGCGGGTAGAAGAACAGTTGAAGCTGAAGACACAAAACAAATCATCATTTTAGAAAATAAGTAAAAATACTCAACGAAATTGTTAGGTACATTCTTGATTGCTTTATTTATTCGGATGTGAAAGTTAAAAAGATTATGATTAAACTCATTCCAAAGCTAATCTATGTGAAAATATATTTTCAGAGCTCATTATTTACATACAAGACTCAAGAACTTCAGAGCTGCAACGTTAGGTACCGTAAGAAATTGGCAGCAAGACGTTAACTGGCCAACGTTTAAGCTTTAAACCACAAATGGAACTCTATGAATTGCAGTAAACAGCTAACCCAAACATGCGACAACCAATTCAACACTAACCTTCATTAAGCTTCGTTCATATTCTTCCCGCCTGCGCTTTTCAGCTTCTTCATCGGCGAGCCGCTCTAGGAGTCTGACCAAATGAGGAGGTAGCTGGTCCGTAGACAAAAACTTAGCATTTCTCTTTGAATCAATCTGAAAACAATACAATTCATGAGTGGTAATTCCAGCATCAGAAAAACAAAGTGGATAAAGATACAATGCTGTACATAACATCAGGCAAGTAAATCAAGCAAAAGCTGGTTTTCCAGCTAGTCACCGAAAGCTAGGAAATAAACAAACTGGCGAATCAAACGCATAAAGTAAACACTAAATACCTCGTCTGAACTAGCGATGTATGCTCATTAAGGTTTCTATTGTGTGTAAGCTTACTTGTCTATACATGAGCATATAGGCATTCGTAGAGCTGACATAGGGACCCCAACCAGTAGAACCGCCGAATGTCCGTTTAATCTCTTCCATGGTAGCAGGGGAGACTGTTTGATCATTGAAGCAATAGTAAATGCTCTCATCAAGGTTTCTATATAAACAACAGACCAATCAAATGTTACAGGAGAAAATTGCAACGCTAACTAACAAGTTTACAACGGACAGATGCGAAAAAAATTTGATGTCTATACCACTTACTTAATATAAGCATAGTAATGGCCACCGTTGGCAGAACCACTGTGAACCATAATACTGAACAATTCGTAGACAAAAGGTCCTTCACGCAGATATTCCTCAATCAGGTTATGATCCAAACACTCTTCAATACGCTCCTTCACTTCGCCCACCAAATTAGCCGAAGCTTGGGCGACACCGCCTCCACCACTACCACCAGCGCCGCCGCTGAAATCAAATATACACAAAGTTGAAGTATAGAAGGAAGACACCAAGTTGACAGGTTAACATTAAAATCAAGCACGCTATTTCAGCTCTTAGAAAGAAATGGGTGGGACGTAATAGCAAAAGCGAAAGTAAAACAAAGACCCTGGGCTCGAATTTGAAAAGAGGAACAATTTTGATCTGGTACAAATATATACAGATTCCCTTATCGAAAATTCAAAAATCAATCAACAACATAATCTAGGAATAGAGCAGAACAAACTGGCTTGTTTTACCTATGAGAATCACCAGCCTCCGAAGGTGTAGAGCTATAGTTCAGGCAAATGCCTTCATCAACATCCTCTGAAGTGGGTCCGGGACTAGGGCCGAGTGGCGGCGGTCGCGGTGTCCCGCTTGCGGATGAGGTAGAGCCGCCGCGATCCGATGAAGCCGACGCCTCCGATTCTGGAGCGGCGACCACGTCAGGAATGATGTCTTGGGAACCAGCCGATTCCAAAACCAGCGGAGGCGGGTTGGGTGGAAAACTACTTCCTCCCGATGCCAGCAGATTTTCCTGAGGTATGGAGGGTAGAGTCGGATTGGCGTCGTCATGAGATTCCATTCCAACAGCAGCTGTAGTATCGATGAGGTTCCGGGACGCGTCAGCACTACACTCGTCATCCGCTGTGCCGGCGTTCGAGGGCAGAATGAATGAATTCAGATTGAGAATGTCAGGAAAGGTCATTCTAAAATAGAAATTCAATCAAAACACTGCAATTAGAAATCTTGGCGAATTTCGCAGAAACATTTCATGCTTAATGACAAGCAGTGATAAAGCTGACATGCTCTGCCTGCTAACAGTCAAGCCAACCCCCACAATTTTCAGGACATTCGTACTATCACTCGCTACCTCTCAGAAACCACAACTATTGCGCAGCAGGTACCACGAACAAATAACTCAGAGTATGACACCCTGTATTCAAATGATATGTATTCCCTGTATCCCCGGTATTCCTGTGATATGTACATATTCCATGTATCCCCGGTATTCCTGTGATATGTACATATTCCATGTATCCCCGGTATTCCTGTGATATGTACATATTCCATGTATCCCCGGTATTCCTGTGATATGTACATATTCCATGTATCCCCGGTATTCCTGTGATATGTACATATTCTGTTCTATGTATGCTAGGTCTGCGATATGTACATATTCCATGTATCCCTTTCCTGTGATATGTACATATTCCATGTATCCCCGGTATTCCTGTGATATGTACATATTCGCAAGTATGTCCTCCTGTAGATGTACATATTCCAGGTATCCCCGGAATTCCTGTGATATGTACATATTCTATGTATCCCCGGTATTCCTGTGATGTGTACATATTGGGAGCAGGAAGGAGTCTCCAGGTAGACCCCTAGATGGGTACGAAGATGTTCTAGAAGTGACCAGGAAGGAGTCAGGAGACCTCCTAAGCCCGCTTTGAAAATTTCTCCGAGTTTAGCTGACACTGATCCTAACCCAGGAGAAAGTTAGTGGTGAATAGCACTCCTAGCTTAGGCGAATACTTTGAAACATAGTTCTCCTAAGCGACCACTTGCTGATCTTACGAGCGCTCCTGGGCATCGGAGAATCTTTTGCAACGCAACGCAACCCCGGTATATAAAGTCCCAAGTTACGGCTAGTTGATGAGCACAATATAAAACGAAGGAATTGACGTTTAGAAATCGTTTGCACGCATTGCAATTTATTCTACAAAAAGCATCACAAACAGCTTATGTCAGGATAATACTACATTGGTTCATACCTATCATTGAGCTTAATTCGATGAAACGTATTATAATCAAAATCGAAACGTTTCAGCTGAATGGTCAATAGGTAGGGGAATTTTGTCACACGAAGACCCTGAACAAATCAAAACAAAAGTAAACAAATGATGTGCACGCAAGATGGGAGTTGAAGAGGAAATCACAGGGACACACTTTCCCTTTCACAGAATGAGAATGCACAACCCCATTAAAACGTTGAAAGCTTCATCTTACCTTCACTACATTACCTCTTATGTTTCGCCGATGCAAAAAACTAAGCAGCTGAGCACAAACAACTCGAATTCACCAGTTAAACTTATCACAATTGTTATGTTTCTTTGTATGTTTGATTGTTTGATAGTGTTCCAATTAGTATCAACAGCTTGGCATTTTTGTGCTGTCGGAGCATGTTTATGCGCAGGGAACGATGTCCAGGGAGTAGGAGAAATACATGAAATGTACTAACCTTATTGGCGTTGCATTTCTTTTTACAGGTTTCACAATAATACTGATTGCTTCCATCCAACAGTTCAGGCTGGGTAAAGGCCCTCAGAGCTTCCTCCTAAAACGAACAAACCAAAAACGAAAATGAAACTAAAACAGTCAAGTCCTTACAGAAAATTCTGATCTGTGCTACTAAAATATTGAAGACAACAAAAATAAATGCAGACATGTAAAAATTCACAACCTGAAATCTCAGCACTAAAAATAGCACTACAGTCAAAATTATATTACACGTTTTATATTTAACGAGCTGGCGTCAGTATTCGTCGATATTCAACATTTATAACTTCAAACAAATCCAACTGAAAATATCTAACAACAGACGAAAATATCCATTATTTAGCTGGCAAGGTGCTCAAATCATAATGTAGGGACCGCGGAGATCAGCTTACACCCACATTATGGGGGTCTTGTAGCGAAATACTTACTATACTGCCGTAAGCTTTCTGTCCAATTCCGAATGGCTTAACTGCCAATGGGAGATCCAAGAAGACGTCTTCACGAGCACTTTCATTTCCACACTAAACAAAAGCAAATATTTACAGATTCATGAAACTTAAAAATACACAATAAACTGAAAAAGAAGGATGCCATTACAACACCTCAGAACCGAAAAATAAGAAATCGAACCAAAAAATTAAAATTAGTTCCATTGATTGAAGTTGCAAAGGCACACCAGACTTTACGAATTGCCATCTGATTTACATTTTGTAATGCAATAACATTACGCCTCAAAATACATCAACATTCCTATTGGATGGGCCTTTTTCCAAACCGGCAAGATGCAACCTATATGGGAGCACTAACCTCTAAACACTTGACATAATCCTTCATTGTGCCCTGATAAAGCCGGTTTATCAAATCGGACTGTTCGGTTCCGCGCCACAGTCTTTCCAAAGCGTCAAACATAACTCGACATAGCTCCTGAACATCGTGCTGATCCCAGGCTACAAAGGAAGAAAGGACAGACAGAAATATATCATACGCAGGATCTCCTTAGCACAGCCTTGGCACAGATTCACTTTACAGTTAATACTATGTATACAAGTCTTCAGGGAGTTATCAGGCTGTATTATTGGGCCGTTATAGTAACACTTCTTGATTGATGCTTAATATTATACTAACCGATGGAACGAAAACATGAATGAAGAAGAGAAAGATAGTAAACAGCAAAAGTATTATCAGTTATTAAAACATTGATACACATACAAATTTAGAAAAGATGTTAGAGATGGGGAAGTAGGCTTTCTTAGTTTGGCGGAAATCACGCGTACTCGTGCTCAAAACTAACTCTGGACTGCACCAAATAAGTTTAAGAATACCAGCGGAATAGTAGAAGATTAAGTCCGATTTTTGAATGGGAACTAGCAAAAATCTTCTGCTATTCTGCAGCTATTCTTTGGCTTTTATTGGTGCAGACCACGGTAAGACTGTCAGACTGCATACCATGACTGCTATCCCAGCCAAAGCTTTTTGTTAAATCCTTGGTTTCCAAGGCATTCTTGTTGCAAGTCTGGAAATATTAAAGTAACTTATAGCTGAACTTATCTTAGCTACAGATACCGAAAAACAACTTGTCCCAAATATTATTAAGTACTAATTAAAATGTGATTATTAGGTCAGTGGTCATAGACATACGTGTACGGTACTCAGATTGTCCATTGCACCATGTTAATAGACAAAACTAATCACTAACTTTAAACAAATAACATTACAGAGCAAATTAAATGTGCGTTATTTCAGAAAAAAGTACCTTGGAATGATCAGATTACAGTCATATTCAGTGTGACCAACTGAATATTTTACTAACATAACAAAAAATACAAATTAAAACAAACAGACATTGTGTACTGCACCTGAAGCAATAGAAATAGTTTCTGCAGCTGATAAGGAATACATTTAGCCTCGTCTTCGCGAGTCCCAGAAAAATCCCACCTATAACAGAAATTGATGGCACGAGGGAAATGTGAACGAACTGTCACAGACGTAAAAGGCACAATAGTAAGCTAGCCAGCTTAACGAAACAACTGAGATAATGCGTCAGGATCATTCCACCAATTTTTATTCATTTCGAGAATAATTTAGTTTTCCGAAAAATTTTGCACCTTCGGCGCATACATATCCTTTACCTATATTTTGCTTCTGTTTGTTTTGTCACGGCATTAATTTAGCACATGTAGCCTTCATTATTCTAAGCAACGTTGCCATTAGGAGTTGTATATACAATAAAATTACGTTTCAAAATTCTGGACATGACAGGAATAAAATGTAATGTCGAAACGTAAAAGTTTTCAAGGTATTCAGACCAAAATTTTCGTAATTTTTAAAAACTTCTCAACGTCTGGAGGTCTCCGCCTCCCAGATCCTCCACTATTTCGCGAAAACACTTCTTCGACACAAACATTTAACGTTCAGTGCACTGAAATACCGTCTATAAAGGTTAAGGAAGCAATATGCCTAAGTTTTTCTTTCATTTGTAAGAAGCGAAAACTGCTAAATATTGTTATAAATGCTGTAAAAGCTGTTAAAAACGTGTTAATACAGCGACAAAGTAAATTTCAGAATAAATACAAATTTTTAAAAACACACTAAAAAGCACAGGTGAAATTTCAAACACCCTGCTGGGAAACAAGCAGTTTTACACAAGCCACTTTATTTCCTCTTTCCCAACCAATAAACACATTAGGTTAAGTACTAAAGGCCCATCCAAGGGGGACGGGGGGAGGCGGCGGTCTCCCACCCTCTGTCAGGTTTTGATGGTCAGAAAAATAATGAGGAACAAAGGAGAAAAAGGAGGAAAAACAAAAATTTTCGCGACGTCGGCGAGAATTGACCATTGTTTTCGTGTTTTCATGATAGCATATGAGGTGGAGTGGCTGGGTTAATCTTAAAAAGAGCTCTATGTAGATTTTACCAGGGGGGCTACTGCCCCGAGACCACCGCTTCCTGTTTTTATCATAGCTACGTTACCTACAGCATAAACACGAAATCGTTAGAAATCAGCTAGACTGATAAAGTGGACTTGGTGCCAACTCCACTCAACTAACTAATATTTCCTTTACGATCCCTTACGTTTACAATGCTAGCTTTCCTGTTAACAATTGGTGATCCTTTAAAATAGCAAAAAGTGGTCAGAAAAACTTTGCTTCCATGACTAGAATGCAAAAAATTCTCAACTTCCTCCCAGACACCCAGCGTTCAAACTGGAAGGAATGGTTCATTCTATCTAACTAGAATCAGTGAAACCATCTACTACGCACATGATTGTTCTCAAAGCACGTAAAATTGTGTAAAAAAATAAAGAAATTCTAAAAGGAAAACTTCAATATTTGGTGACCCCTGTCAGAAAACTCTGGGTGCACCACTATTAAGTAGAAATTCAAACAATATCCTGTCAAAATAGCATTAACATACGTACGTATAGAGGGCATTTCTGAACTCAGGAGTCATAAATAATGTCTGCAGAAGACTATTGAGGTAACAAGTCATGGCTTGGTTCACCAGGCCAACGTAGCCTGCAACAAATCACACAACGGTAAGACTTCAACATGAAAATTTCAGTCTATAATCTTTAAAGCAACAACAGGCAATAGTGAAAACCAACAAGCAGAAATGCACGTACAATTATATAGCCTAAAAATTCTGTCGTTCTCAGCGCAATTTATTACATGCTAAGGTAGAAAATCCGGCGAAGGTCTAAAGGCAAATGCGAGCATAGGTACGTACCAGCCGGACCTTGACGTCCCTCTTCCAGCGTAGGACTGTCACGTGTCATGCCTCCAGCACCTGTTCCATAGTGCTGTGGGGTTTCGTTCCAGTTGGGAACATAGGGAACCAAATCACGACAACCAGCCGACCTCCCTTCACCTGCTTCAGACTCATCGCCTGGTTCACGCACATCCCACTCAATCCTATACCAAACAATGACAAAGATGACAAAAATGCTCCTTCGGCGCATATCAAACAAGAACAAAAAGTGCTCCTTCGTCGCATGTAAAATACATATGAGTTTTCGTAGGCACGTTGTACATAAGCAAAAACTAGCCTGTAAAATACATATGAGTTCCGTAGGGAGGTTGTAAATTAAGGAAAACAAGTTGCAACCGCTTAACATATGAGCCTGTCCTACAACGAGGCTCATATTGGCGTATGTCATAATACGAATAATTTGCAGATATATATATTTTACTTTTATATAAATGCATACTGCATAAAGCTTTTCATTACAAATTATCCTTCACATAGCTTGTTGATCAGTCATTATAGTGTGCATATGCTCAATACGGTACGCCATGAGGCGCTCTGACTCACAGCCAAGTGGGAACGCATTCTGCGTGTGTATACATGTGAAAGTGTTTCGAGAATGCATTAGGTGTACCGTGTACCACAGCGTATCGCGAAATATTAGGTGTGCCATAGTGTTTCAGGAAACATCAGGATGCATGTACAGTTCAGCTTGAGCAGTCGTAGTTCACTTCAGTCCATTTCTTCTGGGCCACAATGTCTATTCATTTTTCCGTAATGTGGATGAAGCTGAGGTTCTTTAATGAGGCTTTAATGTGGAATGCACTGTGACGCCAATATGAGCCTCGTTGTAGGACAGGCTCATATGTTAAGCGGTTGCAACTTGTTTTCCTTAATTTACAACCTCCCTACGGAACTCATATGTATTTTACAGGCTAGTTTTTGCTTATGTACAACGTGCCTACGAAAACTCATATGTATTTTACATGCGACGAAGGAGCACTTTTTGTTCTTGTTTTCTATTATTTTATATATATATGTATGCTCCTGAAGCTATGTATATATAGATATCTTTCAACAGTTGCAAGCAAGCCAACCACAGCACTCCACAACCAGTTTGAGCATGCAGTTCTATGACAAATGTTGCTCAGCTCGCTCAGGGCTTTCATTTGGTACCAAATATGACCACTTTTGAAAAATTTCATTTTTGACCGAAAATCGCCTAAGTCCCCAATCCACCCCACCACAGCACTCTACAGCCACTTTGAGCATGCAGTTCTATGACAAAAGTTGCTCAGCTCGCTTAGGGCTTTCATTTGGTACCAAATTTGACCACTTTTGAAAGATTTTATTTTTGACCCAAAATTGCCTAAGTCCCCACCCCACCCCACCACAGCACTCTACAGCCACTTTGAGCATGCAGTTCTATGACAAAAGTTGCTCAGCTCGCCTAGGGCTTTCATTTGGTACCAAATTTGACCACTTTTGAAAATTTTCATTTTTGACCCAATGACCTCCCACCAACCTGACCCTCCAGATGGCAAAGTGGAACCAGCACAGCAAGATGGGTGGGTCAGACGGCAAAACGGATGCCAGGAATGAGCTGGGCGCACCAGAAAACCCCTATAGACAAAGTTTTGAGAGGCTATGTACAGTTCTATATGGTGTTCCCGGAAGTCGGTACCGACCGGACCCTCCAGATGGCAAAGTGGAACCAGCACAGCAAGATGGGTGGGCCAGACGGCAAAACGGACACCGGGAATAAGCTGGGCGCACCAGAAAACCCCTATAGACAAAGTTTGGAGAGGCTAAGTAAAGCCTGCTATGGACCTCCGGGAAGCGGTTACCGATTTGACCCCTCACACGGTCAAGTGGAACCAGCCCAGCAACTTGGGTTACTCGGGCAGCAAAACTGCTAGCGGGAGTCGATTCTCCGTCCCAAAAAACCTTTGTATGCAAAATTTGGGCCACCCATGTAGCTAAATAAGCGGAAAAATTAAGTTCAAAGTTCGACCCAAAATTCACCAACTTTGGCCGGCCAGTACCGAAAAATTCCGCACAGAGACGGAAAATCATATAGCATTTGAACGACCCCGATATGTGTACTGTTTAACCATATGGTCAGTATTGTCCCATATATAGCCCAGTCTGACTTATTAAGGCGCCTTTGAAGCATACTTTTTGGCCATTTTAGCGTTTTGGCCGACTTTGGCCCAGAGCCAAAAATTTTTTCCGGTTCCGGGAGGCATAAAAACTAGCTTATATTCTTATTTTCGATTTGTACTACAAGAATATATATGGGTTTCATAGGCAAAAATTTTTCTATCTGTAGTTATTCAAGCTACAAAACCCCCTTATGAGACATCAAAAGCGAGAAACCGGAAAAAAAGAAAAAACACAATTTTCGTAAGCGATTTTTGGCGCAACTTTTCAACGGAAAGTGGTACGGGGATGAAACTTGGCAAATATACTAAACTCGACACGTACAATTTTTTGCGCACATAATCTGCGCAGGATCTGCGCAGGAATCTGCGCTGCTTCTGCGCAGCCTTGTTTTACACGGTCATTCGACCATTTTCACTCATATTATAGGGGTCGCTACCGCGACCCCTATGATACATATATATACGTATAATAGTATATATTTATGTGAGTCCTTGGGATGGGATGCAGGTGTTGTACAGTGGACGAAACATGAATCGACGTGTAAAATACATATGAGCGAGGTGAGGTTGTAAATGAATAAAAACAAGCTATCTATACATATCAGGAGTTCGTTGTGTCCCACATTTCTTGCTGGCCTCAAAAGCCTTATAGATAAAATGGTGTCCCGCCTTTTTCATTGGTATCCCACTAAATCGAAGAAACAACTGGTGACGGTCCGCTGGTAAATGGCAAAAGCGTGTTTTCTCGGTTTGCAAAAGAAATTTGCTGTCAGAAGTATTAACACTCGGACGACTGCATTATCTAATATATACACGACGTTTTGATGTTTTCATCGTGTATTATACACATCGACTACTGTAAACGTAATAAGTATATACGGTGCCTGTAAGAGTGAAAGCACAAGAACACACGTCGACGTGCCCGCCTGCAGCATGCAGTTTTAACTGTTTATAATCTCATTGTAGCAAAGCTAAAGCATGTTATATGCAGGAACGTTGACCACGTATCCTTGTGCGTTCAGGTACCTTTACTTTTCCAAATCTCAGATTACGTACTCTTTCACAGCATTAACTTTATCCTACTTGATTTTAAATTTAAAATAAAAGGCGATGTTGAAAGCGTACCCGCTGGTTGAACCAGTATTGTTCTAAAACAAAGAACAACACTTAGGTATAATATATACTTAATAGAGATGCACCTGGGTCTGACCCCGGTAGTCAGGCCCCGGTCCCGACCGGGGCCAAATCTTGACCTTGACCAAAATTTTGAAATTTCGAAAGTCAAAAAGTGCTACAGATCGTTTGTTTTCTCACCGATTTAAATGAAAACAAAGATAGTAACTTTTGCATATCAGAAATTATTGCTCAATTTTCAAGAAAAATTTTGAAAAGTTTCGATTTGTACCCCCAATTTCCAATTTCAATTTCCCGGTAGTGGCGGCCCCGGTGCATTTCTAATACGTACTTAATATACTTAAAAGAATAAATCACAAAAACTAACCAGGCAAAGAACAGGTATACGACATTACTGACAAACAAATGCAAAATATTATATATCTTTGTGATTTAAAAACGAAGGTCTTGCGTTTCATACAGTTAAATGCTTAGAAGTGAAAGAAATAATTAATCGACCATGCGGCACCTCCGACCCAAAAATTAGGACCTGAGGTGGGGATCGAATCACAACCTTTGGCGATCAATCTAGGCCAAACGCTCTACCGATTCAGCCATCCACGCACAATCGAACCAAGCTTAGGTCTGCATTTGTTCCCAGACTGCAGTGACGTTTTTACAGCAACACAGCAAAACTTGACAATTAGAGAACTCTCTGCAGACTTACGTCTTGCGTTTTGTCGGAAGAGGGAAGACCGTGTCGACTGCAGGCTTCATTAAAATCCCTTTGACTGATTCCGCCGCCAGCAACACTTGTAGTGACAGTATTCGTGTTTAGCATTGCAGATGCTGACACGAAAGATGCAGAATTAGAAGTCACAGAGGCAGGAACTGAAACAGAGGTCTCGATGCAGGACCAAGGCGCCCAAGAGCCAGTAGCAGCCCCACCAGTCGGATCAGCAAGGGAGGGTGATGGGGGCGGCAGGACTTCAAGTCGGTTCAGACTTTCTGGACCGCCTGGCTTACATCCCAATTCCAGCAAAGTGGCATTACGAAATCCTCGAGTAACGTCCACCTAAAACAACAATTAAAATCCACATCCATCCGTATACGTATCATTCGTTGCACTGCACTGGCACTTTTTCTGGGTGAGGGAGGTGGGGTCCCTCACTTTTCGATGCCCGCCACTTTCACCTTCCCCACTTTTTGTTAAAACTCCACTCACTTTTTGGCAATTGCCCAAAAGTGACGAAAAATTAAGTTTTCGTGGTCTATATATAATTTTCAAAACTTGTCTCACATTTTTAGCTAATTTAAACACTTATAAGCTCATTTTGAGCTTAAGGTGCTGGTTTCTTTTTGTGCAGTGCTTTTGTGGTGATTTTTTGAAACGCTATAACTTTCGCAATTTTGGGAGTTAGAAAGAGCTTTATACATCGTTTTAAAGCTTATTATGTGCACAATCACATGAGCTTACGAAACTAGCAAAATTAGCAAATAATTAGCAAAAATTTTCTAACACACTGACTTCTGACAGGCTGAATATCGACCGAAAATTTTTGAACATCGATTTCTCAAAACTGAAGAATCGGCCAAAAGTTCTTTATGTGCCGTTATATGAAGGACATATGGGCCGAGGGACGTTTTTTTGGATTTGGCTCAACAAGTCTCAATACTCCAGAAATCCCGGCAAATGTGCAATGACACGAAATTTCGCAACTTAGCATTGAGTTTTCTTTCTACTCGAAACGTTTTAGCCCAAACCAAGAAAAACGTCCAATTTCAAATTCTGCCAAAAATTTCCGGAATCCGTCGAGTAGTTTTTGAGAAATCTATGTTCGAAACAAAATAATCGCAGTTTTTGCCAAAATGGTTTTTCGGCCAAATCTCCAGCTGAAAGCAATAAATTCCGGCTACTAGGCATTCATAAAATGGGCATTTGGAAGATGTATCGATTGAGTATATAGCCATGGGGTGAAAAAAAACCCACCCCCTTTTTGGGGGGAAAAAACCCACCCGCCTCCTGGGTCACTGGTTGGAGCTAGGAGCTCCAAAACATACCAGCAGAAAGCGCGACTCTTTCTAACCTATGTGTGCAAAGATCAGGTCATTTGGTTCACTCTTGCTCATTTTATGACATTTTGAAAATGATACCTACTTTTTGGTCCAACCTTCCAAAAATTTGGCAAAAGTTTGGACCGATGTAACTTTTGACTGGGTTGGGCTAGAAAAGTTTTGCAAATATCTGCAATGATGGCAAGTCTTCCTCTTTGCACACAGCAAAAATTAGACCGATCCGATGCATCGTTAGACTGGCACATTGCCAAACGTGGCGGGGAAAAAACCCACTTTGGGGGGAAAAAAAACCCACCCAAATTTTTTGAAAATTTTTTTACCAGCTCAACTGGGAAACAATTCGGGACTGTAGTACGATATTATCGAGGACGCTGCGTCACCCTATGCTGTCAGATTTGGACAATTTTGAATACTTGGGTAGCTAGAGGCATAAAACCCTAAAAGTGCAATTTCGCAGCTGGATGACCCAGCAGAGGTCTAATTGTGACTTTTAATAGCCAATTGTACGTAAAAAACCATTCTCTACACGTTAGAATAATAAGTTTTATCAAATTACATCGTTTTTAGCATTTTTCGAAAATTGCCCTATGTTTATGTGTTAAACTTTATGAAACCTGTCCATTTGATGCTGCATTTTCAATGGCACATGAGATCTCAAAAAAAGCTACCTAGGTCGGGTTTTTTGACTCATACTAACTAAAAAAGAGTTGAATTTTACACAGGAAGTGTCAGAATCGCGCTACGACAATTTTTAGGACCTGTGAGGGGTGGGTTTATTTTCCCCCCATTTGGGTTTTTTCCCCCCATTGGGTTTTTCCCCCGCTACTTTTTGCATTATACCGGCCTAACGGTACAACCTAGAGAAGTGCAAATGGGCTTAAAAGAAAGTTCTAAGTACGCCAAGTACGATGGTATATAGAGTTCTCAGCTAGCCCTTATAACAAAAAAGTTCCAGCCAAAATCCGAAGAAGTGGGTTTTTTCCCCCCCATGGCTATAAATAAGCCAACTTTGTCCTTAACATGTGTCAGTAATTTTGAAAAAACTGATTTCCTCAAAAATGGCCATTTTTTGACCCTCAAAACAGTTTTTTGCTTATAGTGACTTAACGACTGGACATAGCGCAAAGGTTGTAAGAGCAAAAATGTTCGTTTTCGTGTCCTCTTTCCAGCCATAACAACCAATCCCGTGCCTTGTCTACTTACTGGGAGCCTAAGGCCAAAAACCAAAACTTTCTTATCTTTTGCTCTAAAAATATGGGACTGGTCCGAGAATGTTAAAGAGCACGGAAATTGGTTATTTCGTAAGTTTTTGCCATTTACGTAGAAGATTAAAGCCATAAGAGTCAAAAATACCCGAAAGGAAACCAGCACCTTAAAAACAACGATTTTACCTCAAAATGCTAACTTTTCGCTAAAACTTTCGGCATATATAATATATATATCTTTGGCTTGAACCCAACTTTTCTGAAACCCCCCTCACACTTCCCACTTCATAGGATACTTTCAAACCCCTAAAAATGCCAGTTGTATGTATACACGAGAAAAAGGATGCTCATGGTTTAGCATGATGAAAAAATTGGCCACAGGTTGAAAAAACAAAATTCTCTATAATCTTGTAGGGTGGCACACGTAAAGGCGACAATCAACGTGTCGTAGATTATATTACGTTAGCCTCTGTGGACACTAGCGTAGCCAGAAAAAAAATTCGGGGGGGGGGAATGCAAAATTTGTCCGGGGGGTCTGGGGGGGCGGAGCCCCCAAGAATCTGAGAAATTTTTCTATTTCGTGACCTTCGTGGAATTTTTACAGAGCATTCGTTGAAATTACAATAATATTTAAGGCGCAATGCTTGTTTATGCACCCAAATGATGCAGAATGTGGTCAAAGTACACCAATTAGGGCAATTAGTACTCATTTTTTAGTGCGAAACACGTATTACAATGGTATAATACACATAGTTCGCGCCGAAGGCGCGAAAATTTTTTGAAAAATAGGCATTTACGTACGTGGCAGGAAAAAATTTCTGGGGGGGGGCAACACCATTTCGGGGGGGAATTCCCCCCATTCCCCCCCCTGGCTACGCGCCTGTCTGTGGAGACCATATATACACTTACGTACCACCTGTCGCAAAGCCATGCGCTTTGTGTTGCTCAAGAAATAATGAATACGTAAAGCCGATATCAGGGAAAACCATAAATAGGTGCTGGGTTTTTTCTAGGCAAAAATAAGTGGTGGAACGACTGGGGGAACGCCTCCCCCCAATAGTGGGGGGGGAGGTCAAGCAAAAAGTTAAAAAGTTTAGTTTTAGCACCAAAATAGACGATTTTTTATAAAAAATCCTAAAAATTTGGCAATTTCTAGGCACCTAAGGGTGAGTGGAAACCTAAAAACTGGGGAGGGGAGACGAGTGGGGGAAGGGGTTGAGGGACCATTCCAGAGATTGCAGCCTTTCCGTGGTGGAGTGGATCCTCCCCAGGCCCCAGTCCCTGCTGGTCCCTGTGGAGCCCGAAATTGCTATCACCCCCAGGTCCCAATGGAACCTGCCAGCATGTGGGCAAAGCGTTGGCCCCCACAGGCTACCCCCATCCCACCTCAAACCCGGCCGGGTTTTCCCCGAGGGGCGGCACTGAACCGGCCAAGTTCCGCCCCACTGCAGTTCTGGCGCTCCTGTCACTACTGCTAATGTTGTTGGCCGGTGATATCCATCCTAATCCGGGACCCGGTCCTTCTGTTCCGTACCCCTGCGGCAAATGCCGCGACAACGTCCCATGGAAGGCATGGGCGATTCAGTGCACCTTTTGTTCCCTTTGGTTTCACCAGAAATGCTCAGACCTGTCAGTTAGAGAAATCCGCCAGTTCGAACGGACAGGAGATCCCTGGAGTTGCGGAAGTTGTGGCCCCCTCAATACCACCAATCAGCCCACTCCTCAGCCGGCTGCCTTGCCGACTGCTAGGCCCCCACCGGAACCCCCTCCTCTCCCATTCCCTCCAGCCAATCGACCGAGAGATATCTCATCCCATGCTAGCCTGCGAATCCTACAGTGGAACTGTAGCAGCGCCAAACAGCGAAAGCCAGAACTCGAAAAATTTCTCTCCGATTCTGCTGTCAGTGGCTGCCCTTTCGATGTAATCTTGCTTCAGGAAACCAGGCTGCAACCAGACCACAGCTTCAGCCTACAGGGATTTTCAGTTGTCCGGAAGGATAGAACCAGAGGACGGAGAAACAATCAGACTGGTCCTCCGGTCGGAGGTGGACTACTCACGGCAATCCGAGAAGACCTGCCCTACTGTGTAGAACCTGGCCCCTGGACTGCAGCCGGTGACGATGTATCGGAGGTGCTAGTTTGTACCATAAAACCAGAAGGCAAAGCTGTACCCAGTATGAAAATCGCCAATATCTACATCCCGCCTCTGCGGGCAGCGGCGGACGACGATAGGGTTATGAACTTTGACCCATCGGCCCTACCCTGCGAGCCGAACACAATCAGGGCTGTTGCGCGAGGTTTTCCAAAAAATAGGAATAAAAACAGGAATTTTGCCATCAAAAAATAGGAATAAATAGGAACATTTTGGTCAAAAAATAGGAAAAAATAGGAATTTCCAGGCTTAAAATGAAGGCTTAGTTTGTCGTTTTCAGCAGAAACCGCAATCATATACTACGTGTCTTTAAATAAATTTTTCCTGAAAACTTTTAACTCTTATTTTGAATTTAACAAACGGTGGTGTTACCATTTTTCGGGATCCGATTTTCGGGATTTATAATCATTTGAAGCTGAAATTTCACCGCTCGGCCAATGTCAATCTGGGGCGATATTATAAAACTTTTTGAGTTCAATCTGGGTTTAACCAGGGATGGACAGAGGAAGGAACTACCGTAAAAAACAGTTTTTCTGTTTTTCCCGCAGCTTTCGAAAGAAAGTCACGAGGTGGAAACAAGCTGATAAATCGGTATTTAAAGATTAGATAAAAAGATAAAAAATTAAGCAAATTCTAGCTATTACATGACTAAACTAAAAAAACAATTGCAAAACATTTAACCATTAAAATAATACCTAAACTGAAAGCTTATTGCGCCTATTGCAGCCCATGTAGTAGGCATTTATACGTAAGTTATATATACATGTTGTTACGCAGCTTTGGATTTGTGCTGCGGCTTGCTATCGTAGACTTGTCAATACTGGAAGCCTGGGAACTACCGTAAGAATGCTCTGTGTGTCCTCATTGGCGCATTGCAAAAATGATAGTATTGAAATTATTGGATGGAAACTTTGGGTTTGGGGTTGGTTTTTAGGTAATTCTAGGAATTACCATAAACTTGACACGTTGATGAATTCTTAGGCTGATTTTAGAAGTTTTTATATTTCCTGCAAAAGTCTCAAATTAACGAAAACAACATTAGTAAAGCCAACAGATAAAAGGGACCGACCCAATTTGAAGGATAGCTGGCCCAACTTTGGAAGGAACAGCAGCAAAGCACCCAAAAAGTGAGCCGAAAACAGGCTCCCAAAAGACTATCGACGCAAGCGGAGGGCGGGGTTTGCCTAACTATAAAAGTGCTTGCAATAATTGTTTTGGTGCCTGTCTTTGGATTGGAATTGCAGTGGCTTGGTGCGTAGCTGTTCTGGTGTGCGAATAATCGAAAATAAACGAACAACGGACTTCGACTTAGAACTTCGCTAGATCCAGACTAGGCAACGATCCACAGTTGTATAGAATTAGGTTAATTCTAGTTTAGAGGCGGGGGTTCACACCGAAGCCTATTAACTTAAACCGAAACTTAGTAGAATTTGTGTGCAAGTCAGTGTGAGGGTGAAATCCCAGCACTTGACATAGTTTCTAAAGTTCAGAGTCAGTGTGAGGGTGCGATCCCAGCACTTGACCGAAAGTCTTAGAGTTTAAAGTTAAATTCCACTGCGCCGGCTCCCGTTCTGCTACCAGTTACCTGGCACACTCTCAGTTCTGCCTTGCCACACTAGCTAGTTTTTCTGGTAAGTTGAAAATAAAGAAAGTTCCGAAAACTTTAGAATTTTTCTGAAAAATTCGGAGATTCTCTAGAACGCCCTGAGGCCTGAATTCATTTATTGCTTAAAAACAGTTTCAAACCTTACATTTATGAAAATTTACCGATTTCTGACCTGCACTTTATTGAAATGAAAAAACTTTTGGTCTTGTGCGCACTCTTTCTAGCGACAGAAAGAGAAAATTAATGAAAAATCAGTCAAAATCAGTCAAACTGCTACTGGCCGCCAAGTATACAAAAATAGCTAGTTTTGCTGGGAATCCGGCCCCCAATAACTTGTATCCCTACTTCGTTACAAATCTTAATCATCTTACATTTCTAAAAATGCTAGAACTAAAACACAAACACCCATGGTTAACGTACGAGTAAAGCAAGTGTGGAGGTGAAACGAGCACTGCATATTCAATTATACAATGCGTATGTAGGCCCAATTACCAAACATTCGGGAACTTAACTTAATCCGTGCTGACTCATTTATAACTAAGAATTTTTAAAACAGGAAAATGCTGTGGCAACGGTCGTATAAAGCTTTTAATTGTCACACTAAGAATTGAGTAACCCAACGTAACTAGTGCACCAAGGTAACTAGTGTAAGTTGGAGGACTAATATTGTAAGCAAAGGTAAGACGAGGGCGAATTAAAAACAAGGAAAACACAATTGCGCCGAAGGCGCAAAATTTTTCTCAAAACCTATTTCGTCATTCAAAGCCTGAAGAAAGTTTTGTATTCTGTTCAGCAAAATAGCCAAGATAAAAATTTACACTTTACACTGGTCAAATACAAAAATAGGAAAAAATAGGAATTTCGGCTGAAAATAGGAATAAATAGGAATGTCTCGAAAAAATAGGAAAAAATAGGAAAAATAGGAACCGCAACAGGCCTGCAATAATCTGTGGGGACTTCAACGCCCACTCCCCCCTCTGGGACCACAGCGCTGCCACAAATCAAACTGGCTCTCTACTGGAAGACTGGATCACCGATACTGGCCTCATCCCGGCCAACGACGGAGCACCCACAAGAACAGACTACAGAACAGGCAGCTCAGCAGCCCCAGACGTTACCATCCATCACTCCAACCTAAGTGGACGGGTCGATTGGAAGGTTGGTCAGGATATGGGTTCTGACCACTTCCCCCTCCTGGTCACTGTTGCCATGAAGAGCAGGAAACACCTGTCCAGGCCAAATATAGCAGCGAAACCCTCCTTTGCCAAAGCTGACTGGGAAAGCTTTGGTAAAGCCGTGGATGAATCCCTCACAGCCTCCAACTTTTTTGCCCTGGATTCTGTGCATGACGCCAACCATGCCCTGGTCACTGCTATATCAACTGCTGCCAAAGCCCATATTCCGTATGGGCGGAGAAGTGGTCCTAAACCTTGGTGGAGTGAAGAAGTAGAAGCTGCGGTCAGGAGAAGAAGAGAAGCCAGAAGAAACGCCGGTCTCTCGGATGCAAATAGAGCGGAATGGATTCGAATATCGAAGGAAACGAATGATCTGATCAAGAAATCTAAAACAAGGTGGTGGCAAGAACATGCCAGCAGTCTGTCTGCCCACAGTAATCCATCTAAGACCTGGGCGACCATTGGAGCTATGGATGGACGGTATTCCAAGTCTACTTCAGCTGCGCTGGAAAACTCTGGGAAGCGGCTCTTCTCAAATCGGGATAAAGCCAACTGTTTCGCCAAGCAATACGCCTCTGTGAGCAGAATCCGGCTCGGAAAGCCGGACCGGCGCAGAGTCCGGAAAATCCAGGATAGAATCAGATCAGCTTGCCCTCCCGACTGTCAAGTCTGCTGCCCGTTTACACCAGCTGAAATTGATGGATCGATACGCAGCCTTAAGGCAGGGAAAGCCGCAGGAGCTGACGGAGTCTATCCAGATATGCTACACCACCTCACTCCAATGGGAAGAAGAGCTGTCCTCCATCTGGCCAACCTGAGCTGGAAGAGTAAGAAGATTCCGGCTGATTGGAAAAAGGCGGTCATAATTCCCATCTTGAAAAAGGGCAAGGATCCATCCAGCCCGGCGTCGTACCGACCGATCAGCCTTACCAGTTGCCTGGCCAAAGTGGTGGAGCGGGCGGTCAAAAACCGCCTTTCCTTCCTGCTAGAATCCACTGATGCACTAACGCCTGTCCAGGCGGGTTTCCGATCCGACCATTCAACCGAAGACCAGATTCTCAGAATAGTTCAGGATGTTGCTGACGGATTTCATCAAAGGCCCCCAAGGAGAACAGTCATGGTTCTGGTAGACTTTGCCAGGGCCTTCGACACGGTATGGAAAACTGGACTCCTTCACAAACTACTAAACTGCGGCATACCACTCTGTATGACCGGCTGGATCGGTCAATTCTTGGCAGATAGGAAAGCTCAGGTCAAAGTGGGGGGCTCTCTCAGCAGGAGCGTTCAACTCAGGGCTGGCGTCCCGCAAGGGGCGGTCCTGTCTCCCACTCTTTTCACAGTCTACATCAACGATTTGGTCTCCAGACTCCCAGACGGCATCAAAGTCAGTCTCTTCGCTGACGACCTGGCTGTATGGGCGAGCCACAATCGAATAGAGGTTGCCGAGCGCTTGATTGGCACAGCAATGGAAGAAATACGCAGTTGGGCCGAACACTGGAAGATGAGGGTCAATGTTGCCAAGTGTGAATCCACTCTCTTCACCACTGATCCTCACCAAGCCAAATCGACGGTATCTATCAGATACGGAGGCCAAGAAATCCCCTTCAGTACCCACCCTACCTTTCTGGGGATCACCTTCGATCGGCGTCTATCCTTCAAGGAACACATTTCCCGGCTAAGACTCAAGCTTCAAAAAAGGATCTCAACAGTTGCCGCTCTGTCAGGCAAGGCCTGGGGCATGCAGAAAGAAAATCTACGAACTGTGTACCTGGCATACGTCAGGTCCCTCCTGGACTATGGGCTGGGAGCCTGGGGCCCATCTGTTGCTGCCACAAATTTGCATCCTCTGGAAGTTGCCAATAGCAGGGCAGCCAGAATTATAACCGGATGCACCAGGACGGCCCCTACAGATGGAGTCCTTCTGGAGGCGGATCTGCTACCTATCGACCTGGTCAGGGATCAGAAGCTGGCCACATCCTATTTCAAGTCGAAAACAGCCTCCGAAGACAACCCCAGGAGAGCAGCCGCCGACCGGAAACAACGACGTAGGCTGAAATCGGTCAACTCTTGGAGAGATGCTGCACAGAAAATGCCAGTTGTTCAGGAAATCAGCAATCTGCCAATGGAGCCCCTGACTGCTGCGGCCCAAATACCACCGTGGCAGGATATGATCCATCCCATCATCATTGACGAGTCCGAACTGAAAAAGCGGATGAATCCAGATGAGGTCACTGAGCACTTCCAGGCACTACCGGACAGCCTGCCGTGGGAACCAAATGTACGCATCTGGACTGACGGATCGGCCCAAGATGGTACATTAAATGGCGGCGCTGGAGCCTTTATCAAGGCAGACTACGGATTGACCGTCTGTCTCAACAAACCAGCCGGATCACATTGCTCCAGCTACCGAGCGGAGCTGATAGCCATCCAGAAAGCACTACGCTGGTGCTTAAAAAACAAAGACCTGCTACCGCCGGAACCACGCCTACTCATCGAAACCGATAGCCTGTCCGCCTGCCGTAAGCTAGAAAACCTAAACAGGTGCACTGAACCGCTGCCCATGGAAATTATAACCCTAATCCAAAGGCTGGGTGAGCCTATTGCTTTCCGATGGGTCCCTGGCCACTCAGGAATTCTCGGAAATGAAACTGCTGACTCTTTGGCCCGGGAGGGAAGTTTGCAACCGCAAATGCAAGTACCTCTCGACCAATCCTCAATCCGCAGTTTAATCCAACGAAGAACGAGTGAAGTCTGGCGGGGGAGGATAGCCCACCCCAAGGTCCTCCAATCCAACCCGGCAACCCGGCCAGTCCCCAGGGAATCGGAACGTGGACTATCCAGGAGGGAACGGGTCCTTCTGGCTCAGCTTAGGGCGGGGGGCCACTGCCCTTTGCTGAGGTCCTACCTATTCAGAATTGGGGCTGCAGAAAATCCGATCTGCAGCCGATGCGGGGAGTCCGAGGATGACGTGTCCCACCTAATCCTAACCTGCCCGGCCCTGGCCCACCACCGCCAACTCTGCCTGGGTGTGGGGGCTAGCCTGGACTGCCTATCCAGCAGCCCATACCTGGTCATTTGTTTCCTGCGGGAGGCAGGGATCATCCCGATGGTCCCTCCAATCTATGCCTAGCGAAGATTCCTGAACAGAGAGAGAGAGAGAGGGGTTGAGGGAAGGTCAAAACTGGAGGGGGCACCACTGGCTTGCTTCTAGGTCAAAATGTATGGGGGATATGAGGGAGGGGGGCTCGAAGAAGCCCCCTATCGATGGGGGGCCCACCGAAAATGGGGGGCATATCTTTTGACAAATTTTTAGGTGTTGTGTGTAAAAAATTGCTAAAAATCGCTTAAAAATAACTGATTTTAGGCGCTTTTAAGCTAAAACAGTGTTGATTTCGGTAAAAATACGGCTAATAAGATGGTAAAATTTGGCAATTTTTGAGGTTATGGGGAGGAGGGAGGAAGTTATGGGGGTTCCTCGAATGGTGGGAACCTTCCGAAGGGGGGACGCCCAGTAGAAGTAAGCCAGCACCTCCTCCCCACACTCCACTTCCCCAGTAAAAAGCTCCAGAGGTAGTTTCTAACTAGAAAAGAAAAAACAAAAACCTTCCAAAAACAAAATACATTTTTGTTTTCTGGAAATACACAACAACAAAATACATGTTTTCTGGAAATCGTTAACGATTACTTGAAGAGGGTTGGCGCAATGATCTTTGAAGGCCAAGACTGCGACTGCCCTGGAGCAAGAGCAGATTGGATAGACCTAATTACTGCCAGGGCTGCGATCAAACGGTACATAAACGAAGAATAAGGCAAACTCTGGGCTCAGTATGACAACCGAAGACATTTACGATGCCCGCCTGCCAGTCGACCCTTCACACGAAAAACCTTGACCCGGAAGGAGCGTTGCGTTCTGTCACAACTCCGCTGCAAAGGCCTCCCTACTCCTTGCCAAACAACGGTTCCGAATGCATCCCATTCTCCAAACTGCCCGGACTGAGATATAAGGAGGAAGACCTAGCCCACCTCCTCTTGCACTGTCCAAACCACACCTCTGCTCGACGGCGGCACCTGGGGACCAGGGAACTGGGGCCGCGCCTGGACATCCCATCCAAGGGACCCCGGGGTTCTGGCTTTCCTCCGGGATGTGGGGGCGGATCTGATCCATCCTAACCACATTGGGCCTCCCAAGCTGGTCAGAAACAGGAAGATCTTTGAAAGTTGGATAATTTGGAAAGTTATATAAATCAATATTCTAATTAATTTCAGTCGTCAACAAACATGGTCCCAAAAGCTATCAAAACCTTACGGTAAAATGCCAAAATCGCTGTTTCTGCTAAAACTGGTCAAAATATCATACTTTCAACAAACAATTTAGAATATATATACTTCTGCTAACCCGAAATTGACTTCCCCCAACGGAAATGCTTCCCCCGCCCGAAATCGCCCCCCCCCGGGATTTTGGTCTGCCCCCTTAATGAGGTCTACATTTTTTCCAAAAATGGTCAAATTGTCAAAAATTTTCCGGCTTCGCCGGAGATTTTTTTCGTAAAAATGGCTATTTATACCTTAAATCCTCGCATTTTTGAGAACTTTTTGTGTTTCACCATGAAAAATACGCAAAAAAACCATTTTTTGGCTAATTTTGGCAAAAAATCTTCCCCCACCCAGAAAATTTCTTCCCCCCCCAGGGCCCGGGGGCCCCCCCGGGAAGCCCCCCCCCCCGGAAAAAAATCCCTAAAAAATACCCTGATTTTACGCAGTCGAAATTAAGAATACGCACTCGAAAACAAAAATACGCAAAATTTACGCAGGTCCGATTTTCAAAAAAAACCCTGCCTACAACACTTTTTCTGAAAAATGAAAGTGCACTTGAGTTACGGTTTATCTTGAACACAGTTAGAGAGGGAATTGTTTAATGAAGCATTAAGACACCTATTTAAAATATAGTAGATGAACGACTATATAAAAACGTGTAGCCAGTCAGCCATCAAACATATATACGTTTCGTGTCAAACAACGCGTTCAGAAAAGCTGAGCTCACAAAAAGGAATCTAGCGGAAGGCTTTAGATAAAAGCATATATACAAATAAGGACACATTTATCAGGCAGCCCAAAACAAAAATGTGGATAAAAAGAAGGACCTCCTCAAATAGAGTTGAAAACAGAACTAATGAAGCATGAAAACCTTGCTTCTAAGCATTACATATAACGCATGTGCCACTTATATATATCTATATATATATATATATATATATATATATATATATATATATATATATATATATATTAGTCAAGTGGGGGAAAACACATTTTAATATGCGGGAAAAAACCCGCCTCCAGTGAGGGCTTACCGGTATGGGCTATATAGGATTTTAATAGCCTATCTTGAAGAGCATCCAAAATAACCCTAGAGGCTGCATTATTGTCGCTCCCGCTGCTTCCCTGCAAAGTTTTGGGAACTTTGAAATTTTCGAAAATTTTGGTCCGTCCAAGTGCCGAAATTTGACAAAATTTGTCTGGCCACCCTGAACTACTGGAAAGACCTAGACCAAAGCGGATTGTATGTATGTGTAGGGCATCTGTTGCGCTTCATGATGATATATATGCCACACTGCTCTGACCCCTCCGGTGCGACCTGGGGGTGACCTGGAATTGGCGGGAAAAAACCCACTTTTCAAAATTAAATGTTTTTTCTAACCATTGACCGGAAAGGTCAAACCAATATATACATACATTTGTTTAGTAGAGCTTATAGATTAAATTGGTATAGGTTTTACCTGGGTTCGTACTGTTATGGATGGTCCAGGGGGTCTAAATCGGACACGGTGCCATTTCAAGCCAAAATTTCAATTTTGACCAAAAATGCTTATTTTTGTTTTAAAATGGGTCTAGTTCGGCTCTAAATACAAGAAAAACACGTTTTCTACACGATAGGATGCTTAAACTGCCGAAAATAATCAATTTTTAAAAATTTCCAAACTTTGCCTATGTTTATGTGTTAACATTTTCAAATGACCATTATGACCTCAATTTTAGTACAAAAACTAATATATTTTGATGCAGTTGTACTAAAAACAACCCGCTCTTTCATTTGGAATGGTTAGAAATGCTCCTGGCAACTTGCCAAAAAATTTTTGAGGTGGGTTTTTCCCAACGGACTTTAACCCAACGGACACGGACTTTCTTTTGCGCACAAAATTTGCGCAGGATCTGCGCAGGAATCTGCGCAGCCTCTGCGCAGCGCCTCTGAAGGCTGTCATTGGGGCGTTTTGACTCATATTATAGGGGTCGCGGTAGCGGTATATATATCAGTGGCGCACCTAAAGTTTTCTGACAGGGGGGGGGGGGGTCGGCGCTAGTAGCACGAGGAAAAGTCCGGGGATGTCCAGGGGCGCACTGAGGATTTTGAAAAAGAGACCCCTCCTGGGTGGTGTCTATGCGAAGTTTTTGTTCTAAGTTTGAACGCGCTTCCGCTAGGGGAGAGGAGTAACGGCAACAATTTCCAACAAAGTGTTCCGTGCTGCTGCAGCACAAGTGACGAGCTTAGGGAACAGTCATTAGCCCACGAGAGGGATCTGGTGCGAAGACCCCCAGAAATTGAAAAATTTTTGAAATTATAACAATTTCCGTAATGGCAATCTTTAAAAAGATTTTAATAAAAGTAGAAAATTTTCTAAAATGGAAAATGTTTTAATGGTAACCTTAAAAAAAGAAAGCAAAAATTTTGAACAAAAACCTGCACAGGTTAAATAAGTGAGAATAAAAAAACTTGGCCTGGAAACGCGCCGCAGGCGCAAAACGTTTTAATACGCAATCAAGATAGAATGGTGCCGGAGGCGGCAAAAATTAAAAAACATGAGCGCCAAAGGTGCAAAAAATATTTTAAATTCAGACAAAATAGCGCCACAGGCTCGACATTTTTAAAGCTTAGATAGAAAAGTGCCGCAGGCGACGAAATTTTTAAAAATTGAGTTGAAAAGCGCCCCAGGCGCGAAACATTTTGTGACGGGCGTCGGAACCCCCGAAGTGGGTGTGCCCATGGGGATGCCAAAACCCAGCGGAGGATCTGGGGGCAATAAGGTTTTAGTTCGCATAGCGAAGTTTTGTAATTTTCCCCTGCTCAATTCTAACTTTGCCAAATAAAATGAACGTTGGCCGTTTTGAAAATTATTCGGTACGATTTCTAATTGCACTGCCGTACTAATAAGCAAAATTTTGGACGATTGCACGTTATCTGTAGTTAGGTAGAGGCCGTGCTGTGCTTCTACAGCACTCTACTGCAGCGCCACCATATAGTAACATCGTAGTAAGTATAAACCTATCAACAAGAACCAAAACTGCTCCTTCGTCGCATGTAAAATACATATGAGTACTCTCAGGCAGGTTGTACAGACACGGAAACTAACCTTTAAAATGCATGAGTGGCGTTGAGGTTGTAAATTAAGGAAAACAAGTTGCAACGGCTTAAGACATGAGCCTGTCCTACACCGAGGCTCATATTGGCGCGTATATATGTCAGAATATAATTTGTCGATATTTGACCTTCATATAAATAGCACGTAAAGCTTTTCATTGCAAAATTGTCCTTCACACATCTTGTCGCTAAGACATTATACTGTGCATACGCATTATACGGCATGCCACTCTGCGCTCTGACTCAGAGCCAAGTGGGGAAAGCATTACAATGTGAGAGTAGTGTGTCATAGTGTTCCGAGAATACAGCAGGTGTACTATATGCTTGCGGAAATAGTAGGTGCCATGGTGTTACGGGAAACATCAGCTTTCACGTACAGTTCAACTTGAGGTGTGTCCCAGTTCACTTCGTTCAGCCCATTTCTTTCAGGCCACAATGTTGACATATTATTTCTATTCATTCATTTTTTCTTTAATATGATGATCTGATGATCTTTAACGAGGCTGCACTGTGACGCCAATATGAGCCTCGTTGTAGGACAGGCTGATGTGTTAAGCCGTTGCAACTTGTTTTCCTTACAACCTCAACGCCACTCATATGCACTTTACAGGCTAGTTTTTCCGTGTTTGTACAACCTGCCTGAGAGTACTCATATGTATTTTACATGCGACGAAGGAGCATGTTTGGTTGTTTTCAGTTCTTTTACATATTTCTTGTTTTCCATTCCTTTATATACATATATATGTATGCGCAAAAAAGAACCAACATAATATATATATTTCCGAACACCATGAGCAAGCAGACACTATTTTGACCACTTTTGGAAATTTCATATTTGACCCAATATCGCCTACGTCCCCACCCCACCACAGCACTCTACAGCCACTTTGAGCATGCAGTTCTATGACAAAGGTTGCTCAGCTTGCTTGGGGCTTTCATTTGGTACCAAATTTGACCACTTTTAAAAAAAATTGCATTTTTGACCGAAAATCGCTTAAGACCCCACCTCTACCACAGCAGAGCACTCTACAGCCACTTTGAGCATGCACTTTTATGAGAAAAGTTGCTCAGCTCGCTTAGGGCTTTCATTTGGTACCAAATTTGACCACTTTTGAAAAATTGCATTTTTGACCGAAAATCGCTTAAGACCCCACCTCTACCCCAGCAGAGCACTCTACAGCCACTTTGAGCATGCACTTTTATGAGAAAAGTTGCTCAGCTCGCTTAGGGCTTTCATTTGGTACCAAATTTGACTGCTTTTGAAAAATTTTAGTTTTGACCCAAAATCGCTTAAGTCCCCACCCCACCACAGCAATCTACAGCCACTTTGAGCATGCAGTTCTATGACAAAAGTTGCTCAGCTCGCTTAGCGCTTTCATTTGATACCAAATTTGACCACTTTTGAAAATTTTCATTTTCGACCACATGACCTCCCACCTACATGACCCTCCAGATGGCAAAGTGGAACCAGCACAGCAAGATGGGTGGGTCGGACGGCAAAACGGAGACCGGGAATGAGCTGGGCGCACCAGAAAACCCCTATAGACAAAGTTTTGAGAGGCTAAGTACAGTCCTATATGGTATTCCTGGAAGTCGGTACTGAGCGGACCCTCCAGACGGCCATTTGGAACCAGCCCAGCAAGATGGGTGGGTCGGACGGCAAAACGGAGACCGGGAATGAGCTGGGCGCACCAGAAAACCCCTATAGACAAAGTTTTGAGAGGCCAAGTAAAGCCTACTATGTACCTCCCGGAAGCGGTTACCGACCTGACCCCTCAGATCAAGTGGAACCAGCCAAGCAAATTGGGTGAATCGGGCAGCAAAACTGATGGCGGGAATGGATTCTCCGTCCCCAAAAACCTTTATATGCACGATTTGAAAAGTCTATCTTGAAAAATAAGCGAAAAAACTAAGTTCAAAGTCGGACCCAACATTCACCAACTTTGGCGGGCCACTGTGGCGCTGTGGCGCAACATATCTAAAATCCGACTTCAAACGTCATAATCCGGATATATGTCCTTATCAACCATATACAACTTGTCTGGTTTGTATTTGCACAAAGAGCTGGAAAGAAGCTAATCCCAGGCATACTTTTGGCCATTTCGACGTTCTGAGCCGACTTTGTGGCGCCACTGTGGCGCTGCGGCGCACTGTGGCGCGGCGGCGACCACATATATCGAAAGTCAGTAACACCTATATATATTGATGATATACCACAATAGGTGTCTTCCCTTCGCTACATTCGGTGAAAGAGGCTACAAAATGGTGACATACGAGGGTAAAACGGAGACACCGGAAAAAAAACATCGCCGGCATAACTGCCGGCGGGTGTAACTTTTTAACGGTAAGTGCTACGGGGATGAAATTTTCCAATTATACTAAACTCGACACGGACTTTCTTTTGCGCACAAAATTTGCGCAGGATCTGCGCAGGCATCTGCGCAGCCTCTGCGCAGCGCCTCTGAAGGCTGTCATTGGGGCGTTTTGACTCATATTATAGGGGTCGCGGTAGCGGTATATATATCAGTGGCGCACCTAAAGTTTTCTGACAAGGGGGGTCGGCGCTAGTAGCACGAGGAAAAGTCCGGGGATGTCCAGGGGCGCACTGAGGATTTTGAAAAAGAGACCCCTCCTGGGTGGTGTCTATGCGAAGTTTTTGTTCTAAGTTTGAACGCGCTTCCGCTAGGGGAGAGGAGTAACGGCAACAATTTCCAACAAAGTGTTCCGTGCTGCTGCAGCACAAGTGACGAGCTTAGGGAACAGTCATTAGCCCACGAGAGGGATCTGGTGCGAAGACCCCCAGAAATTGAAAAATTTTTGAAATTATAACAATTTCCGTAATGGCAATCTTTAAAAAGATTTTAATAAAAGTAGAAAATTTTCTAAAATGGAAAATGTTTTAATGGTAACCTTAAAAAAAGAAAGCAAAAATTTTGAACAAAAACCTGCACAGGTTAAATAAGTGAGAATAAAAAACTAACTTGGCCTGGAAACGCGCCGCAGGCGCAAAACGTTTTAATACGCAATCAAGATAGAATGGTGCCGGAGGCGGCAAAAATTAAAAAACATGAGCGCCAAAGGTGCAAAAAATATTTTAAATTGAGACAAAATAGCGCCACAGGCTCGACATTTTTAAAGCTTAGATAGAAAAGTGCCGCAGGCGACGAAATTTTTAAAAATTGAGTTGAAAAGCGCCCCAGGCGCGAAAAATTTTGTGACGGGCGTCGGAACCCCCGAAGTGGGTGTGCCCATGGGGATGCCAAAACCCAGCGGAGGATCTGGGGGCAATAAGGTTTTAGTTCGCATAGCGAAGTTTTGTAATTTTCCCCTGCTCAATTCTAACTTTGCCAAATAAAATGAACTTGGCCGTTTTGAAAATTATTCGGTACGATTTCTAATTGCACTGCCGTACTAATAAGCAAAATTTTGGACGATTGCACGTTATCTGTAGTTAGGTAGAGGCCGTGCTGTGCTTCTACAGCACTCTACTGCAGCGCCACCATATAGTAACATCGTAGTAAGTATATGTGGTAGCAAACTGCACATGTTGGCAAATGTGCACATTTGCCAGTCATTTTGGACAAACTGCACTTTCTCCAGCTGAAGGCTGGACAAACTGTTCTAGTAAGCAAGCATGTCAAGTTTTGCCAATTTTCACTGGCAAAACTGCACTTGTGAGCGTCTCAGTCAGTTTTTCCAACTTACCGTTGGCAAAACTCAGGAACCTCTGAAACAACGCTGATTGATGAAACCTTCCCCTTTAATGTTGCACAAAAATAGGGTCATGGCTTGGTATCATCTTCAAACGTTTGATAAATTTGACCACTGTTATTGGTTTCAAATTATTATTTCTTCATCTTTTGCCCTTTCTCCATTTATTTTCACCTTCATATTCAGTTTTAAACATTTGAAGTTATTGCGGCATCTGCATTCACTAGCGTAGATACGGGGGGGGGCGGCCGCCCTCCCCGAAATAATGGCTTTGCCCCCCTGAAAAATGAAAAATTGGGCAAAAGAAAAATTTTACGCCCGCGCGGGGCGCGGGCGTTTAACTTTATTAGAAACATACACAAATTATACATTAATGCTTCAAATTTACTCAACATTGATGCATTTTCTACCCCAATAAAAATTTTCGCGCCGCCGGCGCGAATTTTGGTTATTTAGATTATCAAAATTGTTATTTTTCATCAAACATGCTAACAAATGTTTGTATATATATATAAGTTGCTTTGCAGTTTTGCTGTTATCTGCGTTATTATTCCCAGCATCATCAGCCTTGGCATAATTGGTTGATATGATCAGAATATATACGCAGTTCTTAATGGGAGCGTCCTAATAGTTCCGTTTTCGGACAAGACAGTAAACGTAGAAAATAGTAAATAAAGGTACAAAATGTTGCTAGTCAATTGATAAATAATTTATAAAGAATTAAATGTTTCAATAGCGTTTATTGGCTAAATATAAAAATTTTCTCAACTTCTGGGGGGCGCAGACCCCCCATTTGGGACTTAGAATTTCACTTTCAGTTGTTACAAGTCGAAAACATGAACCATATGAGGCTTTTGAATTTATAGGACACCTTGCAGTATAATACGCAGTGTGCTTGTCACGCAAAACTAGAAAATTTTACCCCCCCCCTCATTAAGTCCTCGGTCAACACCGCCCCCCCTGAAAATTTTTTGTACCTACGCTACTGTCTGCATTAGTGCAATTTTTCCAGATAAAATCCATTACGTATTAATGGCTTAAGGGGGGGCGACTGAACTTTGCAGCCAGCAGAAATTTTTAATTAACAATGTTGGTAGTTGTGAAAGAAGTTGGATCAAATCAAATTGATCAAATAAATAACTTAAAGTTGACATTGCCCGTAAAACAAAATTGAATATGAAGGTGAAAATAAATGGAGAAAGGGCAAAAGATGAAGAAATAATAATTTGAAACCAATAACAGTGGTCAAATTTATCAAACGTTTGAAGATGATACCAAGCCATGACCCCTATTTTTGTGCAACATTAAAGGGGAAGGTTTCATCAATCAGCGTTGTTTCAGAGGTTCCTGAGTTTTGCCAACGGTAAGTTGGAAAAACTGACTGAGACGCTCACAGGTGCAGTTTTGCCAGTGAAAATTGGCAAAACTTGACATGCTTGCTTACTAGAACAGTTTGTCCAGCCTTCAGCTGGAGAAAGTGCAGTTTGTCCAAAATGACTGGCAAATGTGCACATTTGCCAACATGTGCAGTTTTGCTACCACATATATATACAAAACCTATCAACAAGAACCAAAACTGCTCCTTCGTCGCATGTAAAATACATATGAGTACTCTCAGGCAGGTTGAACAGACACGGAAACTAACCTGTAAAATGCATGAGTGGCGTTGAGGTTGTAAATTAACAGGGTTCATGCGGACTTTTCAGTTTCAATTTCCAGGTTTTTCCAGGTTTTTCAAGGTTTTCAGCGGCAATTTTCCAGGTTTTGTACTATTAAATTTTGATCAAGTTAGTGTAAATTTGGAGCATTTTGGGGTATCAGGTTCTTAAAACCAGCGATGCACTGGACCCAAGCACTACTACAAGGTTCCTGTCCCGACATAATTAAAGTAATGGTAAATCTGGGCTGGCTTTTTCCGGAAAAATGCGAAAAACTAGTTTTTTTCGGCTTTTCAGTTTTTTTCGATAACCCCAATGATTTTAAATTGCTTCTGGAGCGCTAAAAAGTCAAATTTTAACGAATTAAAGCGTTAAACAGTATTTTAAAGCTACAAATAAAAATCTAGCTAGATCGCTTCCAAGAATTTTAGAATTTTTAAATTTTTCAAATATAATTTCGAAAATTTTCAAAACATTTTCAATAGTTTCGTAAAATTCTCAAATATTTGAACTAATTGGGTTTTCCGGTGCCCATCGTGCGGTAACTATTGGTATTTTCAATTAAACTTTTGGCAATATGAAGTTAAAATTTAAATCTTTACAAAATCTGTAATTTGTTAAAATCCGAAAAAAGTAGTGTTAAATTGTTAAAAATCTATACAAATCTAGCATTAAAAAGCGTAAAAAACTAACCTCTTTAAAAGTCTGAAAACTACATACTGACGAACGAATGTAAAATTGTTTTTAATATTTTTAATTTTTTTGCAACTTATACATTCCTATTACCTATTTTTAATTTCGACTGCGTAAATTTACAAAAATCGCTACTCCGCTTTATAAACGCAAGAAAATGCACTTAACGTCGAGTTAATGAGTTTTTAGCAGCTTTTTAAATCAGATTAAAGAGTCTTAGCCTCATTTTACGCACCGTGATCGTTGAATTTCAATGTTAAGCTATGAATAGCAGACGAAAAATAGATATGCAGGGGCAGTGGCACACATACGAAATTTTTTCCAGGGGGGGGCGGGCGGACCTCAAAAAAATTGGGGGATCAGAGGGCGAAGCCCACCAGAAGTTGGAAAATGATTGAAAACAAGGTTGTAAATGGAAAAATAAGCGTAAATTAAGGAAAAGACTAACATTTCGCGCCGAAGGCGCGGAAATTTTTGAAAATGTTAGCAAAAGTCGCTATTGAAAGGTTTAAAACGCTGAAATAAGGGTAAATTAAGCAACAATTAAGTAAATTTCGCGCCGAAGGCGCCAAAATATTTGAAACTTTATGCCCGCGCCACGCGCGGACAATAAAATTTTTTCTTTACGTCTGGTTTCGGGGGGGGGCGTGCGTGCCTAAGTGCGCCAGTGTGCAGGGGCACTAGCATAGCGAGAAAAAATTTTCGAGGGGGAATGCAAAAATTGTCCGGGGGTCTGGGAGGCTGACCTCCTCAGAAGCTGAGAAATTTTTCTATTGTGACCTTAGTGGAATTTCTACAGAGCATTCTTTGAAATTAAAAATACATAAGGCCCTATCCCCTATCATATGTTGATGCCAAAACCCAGCGGAGGATCTGGGGGCAATAAGGTTTTAGTTCGCATAGCGAAGTTTTGTAATTTTCCCCTGCTCAATTCTAACTTTGCCAAATAAAATGAACGTTGGCCGTTTTGAAAATTATTCGGTACGATTTCTAATTGCACTGCCGTACTAATAAGCAAAATTTTGGACGATTGCACGTTATCTGTAGTTAGGTAGAGGCCGTGCTGTGCTTCTACAGCACTCTACTGCAGCGCCACCATATAGTAACATCGTAGTAAGTATATGTGGTAGCAAACTGCACAGGTTGGCAAATGTGCACATTTGCCAGTCATTTTGGACAAACTGCACTTTCTCCAGCTGAAGGCTGGACAAACTGTTCTAGTAAGCAAGCATGTCAAGTTTTGCCAATTTTCACTGGCAAAACTGCACTTGTGAGCGTCTCAGTCAGTTTTTCCAACTTACCGTTGGCAAAACTCAGGAACCTCTGAAACAACGCTGATTGATGAAACCTTCCCCTTTAATGTTGCACAAAAATAGGGTCATGGCTTGGTATCATCTTCAAACGTTTGATAAATTTGACCACTGTTATTGGTTTCAAATTATTATTTCTTCATCTTTTGCCCTTTCTCCATTTGTTTTCACCTTCATATTCAGTTTTAAACATTTGAAGTTATTGCGGCATCTGCATTCACTAGCGTAGATACGGGGGGGGGGGGGCGGCCGCCCTCCCCGAAATAATGGCTTTGCCCCCCTGAAAAATGAAAAATTGGGCAAAAGAAAAATTTTACGCCCGCGCGGGGCGCGGGCGTTTAACTTTATTAGAAACATACACAAATTATACATTAATGCTTCAAATTTACTCAACATTGATGCATTTTCTACCCCAATAAAAATTTTCGCGCCGCCGGCGCGAATTTTGGTTATTTAGATTATCAAAATTGTTATTTTTCATCAAACATGCTAACAAATGTTTGTATATATAAGTTGCTTTGCAGTTTTGCTGTTATCTGCGTTATTATTCCCAGCATCATCAGCCTTGGCATAATTGGTTGATATGATCAGAATATATACGCAGTTCTTAATGGGAGCGTCCTAATAGTTCCGTTTTCGGACAAGACAGTAAACGTAGAAAATAGTAAATAAAGGTACAAAATGTTGCTAGTCAATTGATAAATAATTTATAAAGAATTAAATGTTTCAATAGCGTTTATTGGCTAAATTTAAAAATTTTCTCAACTTCTGGGGGGCGCAGACCCCCCATTTGGGACTTAGAATTTCACTTTCAGTTGTTACAAGTCGAAAACATGAACCATATGAGGCTTTTGAATTTATAGGACACCTTGCAGTATAATACGCAGTGTGCTTGTCACGCAAAACTAGAAAATTTTACCCCCCCCCCCTCATTAAGTCCTCGGTCAACACCGCCCCCCTGAAAATTTTTTGTACCTACGCTACTGTCTGCATTAGTGCAATTTTTCCAGATAAAATCCATTACGTATTAATGGCTTAAGGGGGGGCGACTGAACTTTGCAGCCAGCAGAAATTTTTAATTAACAATGTTGGTAGTTGTGAAAGAAGTTGGATCAAATCAAATTGATCAAATAAATAACTTAAAGTTGACATTGCCCGTAAAACAAAATTGAATATGAAGGTGAAAATAAATGGAGAAAGGGCAAAAGATGAAGAAATAATAATTTGAAACCAATAACAGTGGTCAAATTTATCAAACGTTTGAAGATGATACCAAGCCATGACCCCTATTTTTGTGCAACATTAAAGGGGAAGGTTTCATCAATCAGCGTTGTTTCAGAGGTTCCTGAGTTTTGCCAACGGTAAGTTGGAAAAACTGACTGAGACGCTCACAGGTGCAGTTTTGCCAGTGGAAATTGGCAAAACTTGACATGCTTGCTTACTAGAACAGTTTGTCCAGCCTTCAGCTGGAGAAAGTGCAGTTTGTCCAAAATGACTGGCAAATGTGCACATTTGCCAACATGTGCAGTTTTGCTACCACATATATATACAAAACCTATCAACAAGAACCAAAACTGCTCCTTCGTCGCATGTAAAATACATATGAGTACTCTCAGGCAGGTTGAACAGACACGGAAACTAACCTGTAAAATGCATGAGTGGCGTTGAGGTTGTAAATTTAAGGAAAACAAGTTGCAACGGCTTAAGACATGAGCCTGTCATACACCGAGGCTCATATATATTGGCGCGTATATATGTCAGAATATAATTTGTCGATATTTGACCTTCATATAAAGCACGTAAAGCTTTTCATTGCAAAATTGTCCTTCACACATCTTGTCGCTAAGACATTATACTGTGCATACGCATTATACGGCATGCCACTCTGCGCTCTGACTCAGAGCCAAGTGGGGAAAGCATTACAATGTGAGAGTAGTGTGTCATAGTGTTCCGAGAATACAGCAGGTGTACTATATGCTTGCGGAAATAGTAGGTGCCATGGTGTTACGGGAAACATCAGCTTGCACGTACAGTTCAACTTGAGCTGTGTCCCAGTTCACTTCGTTCAGCCCATTTCTTTCAGGCCACAATGTTGACATATTATTTCTATTCATTCTTTTCTTTAATATGATGATCTGATGATCTTTAACGAGGCTGCACTGTGACGCCAATATGAGCCTCGTTGTAGGACAGGCTCATGTGTTAAGCCGTTGCAACTTGTTTTCCTTACAACCTCAACGCCACTCATATGCATTTTACAGGCTAGTTTTTCCGTGTTTGTACAACCTGCCTGAGAGTACTCATATGTATTTTACATGCGACGAAGGAGCATGTTTGGTTGTTTTCAGTTCTTTTACATATTTCTTGTTTTCCATTCCTTTACATATGTATGCGCAAAAAAGAACCAACATAATATATATATTTCCGAACACCATGAGCAAGCAGACACTATTTTGACCACTATTCGAAATTTCATATTTGACCCAAAATCGCCTACGTCCCCACCCCACCACAGCACTCTACAGCCACTTTGAGCATGCAGTTCTATGACAAAAGTTGCTCAGCTCGCTTAGCGCTTTCATTTGATACCAAATTTGACCACTTTTGAAAATTTTCATTTTCGACCACATGACCTCCCACCTACATGACCCTCCAGATGGCAAAGTGGAACCAGCACAGCAAGATGGGTGGGTCGGACGGCAAAACGGAGACCGGGAATGAGCTGGGCGCACCAGAAAACCCCTATAGACAAAGTTTTGAGAGGCTAAGTACAGTCCTATATGGTATTCCTGGAAGTCGGTACTGAGCGGACCCTCCAGAAGTTGCTCAGCTTGCTTGGGGCTTTCATTTGGTACCAAATTTGACCACTTTTGAAAAATTGCATTTTTGACCGAAAATCGCTTAAGACCCCACCTCTACCACAGCAGAGCACTCTACAGCCACTTGGAGCATGCACTTTTATGAGAAAAGTTGCTCAGCTCGCTTAGGGCTTTCATTTGGTACCAAATTTGACTACTTTTGAAAAATTGCATTTTTGACCGAAAATCGCTTAAGTCCCCACCCCACCCCACCACAGCACTCTACAGCTACTTTGAGCATGCAGTTCTATGACAAAAGTTGCTCAGCTCGCTCAGCGCTTCCATTTGATACCAAATTTGACCACTCTTGAAAAAATTCATTTTTGACCGAAAATCGCCAAGTCCCCACCCCACCCCCACAGCACTCTACAGCCAATTTGAGCAAGCAATTCTATGACAAAAGTTGCTCAGCTCAGTTAGCCAAATTTGGCCACTTTTGAAAAAATTCAAGAAATTGAAATTGAAAAAATTGAAAGAAACATATGTTAAGCTGTTGCAACTTGTTTTCCTTAAACCTCAACGCCACTCATGTGCATTTTACAGGCTAGTTTCCGTTTTTGTACAACCTGCCTGAGAGTACTCAGCAGGGTATTTTTTAGGGATTTTTTCGGGGGGGTGGGCTTCCCGGCCCCCCCCCCGGGCCCGGGGGGGAAGAAATGTTCGGGGAGGGGGAAGATTTTTTTGCAAAAATGAGCCAAAAAATGGTATTTTTTGGCGTATTTTGCATGGTGATACGCTAAAAGTTCTCAAAAATGCCAGGATTTAAGCTAAAAATAGCTATTTTTACGAAAAAATCTTCGGCGAAGCCGAAAATTTTTTGAAAATTTGCCTATTTTTGGCAAAAATTTGGGCACCCAAAAAATCCCGCGGGGGGAGCAAAAATCCTGGGAGAGGGCGATTTCGGGGGGGAAGGCAGTTTCGGGGGGGGGAAGGTCAATTTCGGGGAGGGGCCCGCCCCCCCAGTAAAAAATACCTGGGCTCAGATGTATTTTACATGCGACGAAGCAGCAATTTTGGTTCTTGTTTTCCGTTCTTTTACATATGTATGCATTAGTTTTGACCCAAAATCGCTTAAGTCCCCACCCCCACAGCACACTACAGCCACTTTGTGCATGTAATTCTATGACAAAAGTTGCTCAGCTCACTTAGAACTTTCATTTGGTACAAAATTTGACCACTTTAGAAAAATTCATTTTGACCGAAAATCGCCAAGTCCCCACCCCACCGCAGCACTCTACAGTCACTTTGAGCATGTAATTCTATGATAAAAGTTGCTCAGCTCACTTAGGGCTTTCATTTGGTACCAAATTTGACCACTTTTGAAAAATTTAATTTTGGGCCACCTGACCCCTTACCGACCCGGCCCCTCTGACGGTCGGAAAATTTTTGAAAATTTGACCATTTTTGGAAAAAATGTAGACCTCATTAAGGGGGCAGACCAAAATCCCGGGGGGGGGGCGATTTCGGGGGGGGGAGACATTTTCGGGGGGGGGAAGGTCAATTTCGGGGGGGCCCCGCCCCCCCCTGTAAAAAATACCCTGTGTACAGTACTATATATGATGTTACCGGAAGTCGGTACCGACCGAACCCTCCAGACTGCAAAGTGGAACCAGCACAGCAAGATGGGTAGGTCGGACGGCAAAACGGACACCGGAAATGAGCTGGGCGCATCAGAAAACCCCTATAGAGAAAGTTTTGAGAGGCCAAATAGAGGACCTCCAGGAAACGGTTGTCAACATGACCCTCCAGACGGCAAAGTGGAACCTTCCCAGCAACTTGGGTCAGTCAGGCAGCAAAACAGATAGCGGGAATCGATTTTCCGTCCGCAAACACCTTTGTATGCAAGATTTACGTAAGCCTTCCAGGTCGCAAAATAAGCGAAAAAACTAAGTTCAAAGTTGGACCCAAAATTCACCAAGTTTGGCCGGCCAGTACCCAAAAATTACGCGCAGGGCCGGAAAATCATATAGCAATTGAACGACCCTGATATGCGTCCTATTCAGCCATATAGGCAGTATTGTCCCATATATAGCCCAGTTTGACTTATTACGGCGCCTTTGAAGCATACCTTTGGCCATTTTAGCGTTTTGGCCGACTTTGGCACCCAGCCAAAATTTTTTCCGGCTCTGGGAGGCATAAAAACTAGCATATTTTCTTATTTTTGATGGGTTTTATATGCATATATGACTATATATGGGTTTTATATGCAAAAATTTAGTTTAGTAAAAAAATCTCAAGTTATTAAAGCTACAAAACCCCCTTACCAGACGTCAAAGCGGAGAATCGGAAAAACATCACTCTCGTAAGCGATTTTTGGCGCAACTTTTTAACGGAAAGTGGTACGGGGACACTGTTTTTTTGTGTTTTCGCACACTTTTTTAAAAAACACACAAAATTTTAAAAAAACATAATATACTAAAAAGCACACTCACATTTTCACCTGAAGGAGCGAATTTTTATTAATTTTAAGCCTAATTTTTAAGTTTTTCCAAAAAATTTCAAGTCCGCTATATATCTATGTTTTTACTTCTGTTTGTTTTCGTCCGGGCATTAGTTTTCGTGTAGCCTTCATTATTCTAAGCAACGGTGTCATTAGGGACTGTATAGGAAAATATTCTATGAAATTACGTTTCCAAATTCTGTAAATGACTGGAATAAAATAAACTGTCGAAAAGTAAAAGGTTTGAAGGATCTCAGACCAAAATTTTCACAATTTTCAAAAAATTCTCAACGTCTGGGGGGCTCCGCCCCCCAGACCCCCCATTGTAGCGCAAGAAAGACGTCATCAATGCAATTATTTAAGGTTCAGAACATTGAAATATCGTTTATGAAGACAGAGCATGCAATATATATATGCTTTGTACTTCTTCTGTAACACGCAAAAAATGGTAAATATGGTTTAAAATGCTGTAAAATCCGTTAAAAACGTGTTAATACTGCGAAAAGCGACATACAGGAAAATCACAGATTTTTTTTGAAAAAACACACATTTTCTTAAAAAACACACTAAAAAGCACAGGTAAAATTTTGAAAAAACCCTGTACGGGGATGAAACTTGGCATAAACTCGACACGTACAATTTTTTGCGCACATAATCTGCGCAGGATCTGCGCAGCTTCTGCCCAGAATGGTTTTACACGGTCATTCTACCATTTTCACTCATATTATAGGGTCGCTGCCGCGACCCCTGGTACATATGCCGTTAAGAAGAAAATTCACGCCGAAGACGGGAAAGTGCTTGGTTTTTGGTGTTTCTTCTTTTGTCTCTTTTCCTTACGTACTTCGAATCGCGACGGGGGACGGCCTTCCCTCCTGCTTGGCACGGTTTATTTAAACAAACACAAACTACTCACCCAAGTGGTACTATCAGCGGCAAACAGGCGCAATTGAAACCCAACTGAGCTTCTATTAAATATCGAGGCGACTTCTTCTACCAATTGAAAGGCGGTCGTTGTACTCAGAAGCCGTAAATACTTAGAAGTAGGAAAGCCGGAAAGCTGCTCGCCGGTACCGCTACATGCTAAATGCTTTTGCAATATTGCGCCCGCAGTGGCACAATCCAGAACATCAAAGTAGCAGTATTGTTCCCCGGCCGAGGAAGGTTCTTGTAATTTGCGCACGCCTACACCAGAACCAGAATCACAGTCGGCAACGGTCATAACGAAATGGAAGCTATAACGAAACTATTATACGCATAATTGGTCCACACGCAAATACAATGAACAAAACTTTATATATATATCAGGTTTTTTTTTCAAATTCGGACCCGTGCTTTTCAGTGTGTTTTTCTAAGAAAAAGTGTGTTTTTCTAAGAAAATGTGTGTTTTTTCTAAAAATTGATTTTTCGCGTTTTAAATGCGTTTACGACTATTTTTACTACATATAGCCTATTCCTAGTTGGTTTTTGTCGTTCTAGCGATAAAAGTCAATAGATACTGACGTGTATGGTCGATTTGGACGAAATGAGCGCAATATCATCGAAAGAAAAGGAAGAAAAGCGTATTTGCAACGGGGGGTCTGGGGGGCGGAGCCCCCAGAAGCTGAAAATTTTTTAAAAATCGGTAAAAAACCACAATGGAAACAGTTGAACCTTTTGATTTTGTAAACCATTCTTTTGAAACGGTGCTAGAGATTTAATGCAGCTTAAAGTAAATAATGTGGTAAACTAATATACGTAATAATAAGTATGTACGTATATATACTATATATACTTATACTTATACTAGAGGATTACAAAAGAAAAAGGACACAAAGCACAGAGGTAGGACGCCAAAGCTTTGAAAAAATGAATGAAAAGACAAGCGCGCCGCAGGCGCAAAATTTTTTCAGGAAACGGTCTTCTGTAGTTCAAAACTTGTAAAGAAATTAGTAAAATTTTGCTTCTGAATCTCAAAATTTCGGTGTGTTTTTAAGTGTGTTTTTCTAAGAAAAAGTGTGTTTTTCTAAGAAAAAGTGTGCGAAAACACAGTAAAAAACACAAAAAAACCGTGATATATATATATATATATATATATATATATATATATATATATGTTATGTATATATACAAGTAGGAAAAATGCTCCTTGCAGTCGCATGAAAAAGTTAATATGAGCTATGATGCTCAACATTTAAATGTGTCAAGGACAAGATTTAGAATGTTTAATATGAGCCAACATCTAAATAAGTAGAGGACAAGATGTAAACGGCTAATATGAGCCGCTACGTTTCTCTTGGGCTCATATTGACGCTCATTTAGCTTTTGCTTATATATATACGTATATGTACTTTGAATCCAACACTGACTTGGCTTGCATGAATAACGACGCACAAACATTAATTTTGCAAAGCTGTACGTAAATGTTTTCTTCTCCACCGCTACATCAAAGTACACATTTAAAGCCACCATATATACGTATATAAGTCAACAAAACGAAACGGAAGTCCAATCTAATGAAGAAACGAAAATGTGGAACTTACACATGTTGTGAAATCTTGATAAATCACATTTGAAGTTATCATCGCAATCATCATATTAATTCAATATTCCCAAGCCAATCAAATCGTTTATAAACACTGATGCTTATATGCCAACCGTAAACCGTATATATGTTTGCCATTTTAGTCGCGTCAGTATGAGCCCAAGAGAAACGTAGCGGCTCATATTAGCCGTTTACATCTTGTCCTCTACTTATTTAGATGTTGGCTCATATTAAACATTTTAAATCTTGTCCTTGGCACATTTAAATGTTGACCATCATAGCTCATATTAACTTTTTCATGCGACTGCAAGGAGCATTTTTCCTACTTGTCCTCCGTCTAGTTTTTGGGAAAGCTGCCATTACTGTGGCAGCAGCAGTCACAAATCCCACCAGTGAATTCCCCACGCCCAATAAGCTTTTCATGCAAAATTTCAGACTTTCAGCTATCTCCAGTATAGCCATGGGGTGAAAAAACCCACCCCCTTTTGGGGGGGGGGGGAAACCCGCTCGCCTCCTGGGTCATGGGTTGGAGATATGAACTCCAAAACATAGCAGCAGGAAGCGTGACTCTTTCTTTTCTTACCACATGTATGTATGCAAAGATCAAGTCATTTGGTTTACTCCTGCTCATTTTATGACATTTTGAAAATGACAACTACTTTTTGGTCCAACCATGCCAAAATTTTGCAAAAGTTTGGACCGATGTAACTTTTGACTGGGTTGGGCTAGAAAAGTTTTGCAAATATCTGCAATGATGGCAACTCTTCCTCTTTGCACACAGCCAAAAATAGAACGATCCGCTGCACCGTTAGTCTGGCACATTGCCAAACGTGGCGGGGAAAAAACCCATTTTGGGGGGGAAACCCCACCCAAATTTTTTTGAAAATTTCTTTAACAACTCAACACGGAAACAATTAGAGACTATAGCACGGTACTATCGAGGACGGTGCGTCATCGTCATCGTCAGAAATGCTGTTACTAAACCTTTATCTGTCTTGATTGATAAAGCTTTGACGTTGGTTAAACAAAGTAGGAAAAGATATGGTAAACTAATAAAAAGTATTTACAATTGTAATCCGTATTGGATTATAGATAATAATGAACCTATCTTAAATTCTATTAAGAAAATCAACATGTCTAACTCAGCTAATACTATAAATACTTATGACTTTACTACACTTTATACTAATCTTAGACATGACACTATTATAAATGCGTTAGATAAATTGTTATATAATACTATGCGTAATCCTATGCACTTAACATATTTAGGAATGCGTTGGGGCTATGGCCGTAATCCAGCTAATACAATAACCTACCCTACACTTATAAATCACATAAAATTCCTTCTAGATAATCTATATTTTACATGTGGTAATCTTATTTTTAAACAGACAATAGGAATACCTATGGGAAGTAACTCTGCTCCCAACATAGCTAACTTAGTTTTACATCAAATGGAATATAGTTATATATGCAATAACCGTAATAACGATAATAATAAATGTCTTGAAGTGGTAGGTAGATATATTGATGACATGACACTTATTAATGATAACAATTATTTTGATATAATAAAACATGATATGTACTCTCCGGAACTTGAATTAAATAAAGTTAATACCTCTAACCAGCAAGCAGACGTATTAGACCTAAGTATTTGCATCTCTGGTAATAAGTTTATAACTAAACTATATGATAAACGTGATGATTTTCCCTTCAATATCAATAGATTTCCTATGAATGGTAGTAATATCAGCAAAAATATTATTTGTAATACTGTCATATGTCAAGTCGCCCGATTTGTCAAAATCTGTGATCTACTGGATGACTTTATTGCTGGTCTTGATAAGCTTAAGAATATGTTAGTGCTAAGAGGATACTCCAAAAAATTTTGCAACTACATTCTTAGATGCAGTATTGTTTCTAATACTGATATCAAGGATAAATATGGCTCCACCCCAGACGTTGTGCATAAACTATATAAAAGCATTTCTTGAAATTTAGTATGTTTTGTTTTCTTTTTGTTGTTGTATACTGTTATGGTTATTGCTATTGTTATTGTTATTACTTATGCAGGTAACTCGGGCGTATGCCCACTGTAACTTGGCCTTTGGCCACTGTAACTTGGGCTTTGCCCACTGTAACTTTCGGGCTTTACTCGCCCAGCAATTTTTCTATTTTTATGCTTTTTAGGGAATTTCCCTGTAACTTAGGGCACATCGCCCAATACAATGTCTCTTTAAATTTACGGTCCATCGTACCTTTTATTCTTAATTCTCCTCTTGCTTATGCTATAAAACTGTCAATTCTTAAATCGTATATACATGTTTAGCAAGAGATAATTCTACGAATGTATGATTGGTAGGATTAGACTCATATGACTCTGGTTCCTACATATGTAGGAGCTGGCCCAACCAGTACATATTCCCATTTGATAGTATAGCCATGGGGTGAAAAAACCCACCCCCTTTTGGGGGGGGGGGGGGGAAACCCGCCCGCCTCCTGGGTCATGGGTTGGAGATATGAACTCCAAAACATAGCAGCAGGAAGCGTGACTCTTTCTTACCACATGTATGTATGCAAAGATCAAGTCATTTGGTTTACTCCTGCTCATTTTATGACATTTTGAAAATGACAACTACTTTTTGGTCCAACCGTGCCAAAATTTTGCAAAAGTTTGGACCGATGTAACTTTTGACTGGGTTGGGCTAGAAAAGTTTTGCAAATATCTGCAATGATGGCAACTCTTCCTCTTTGCACACAGCCAAAATTAGAACGATCCGCTGCACCGTTAGTCTGGCACATTGCCAAACGTGGCGGGAAAAAACCCATTTTGGGGGGGGGGAAACCCACCAATTTTTTTGAAAATTTCTTTAACAACTCAACACGGAAACAATTAGAGACTATAGCACGGTACTATCGAGGACGGTGCGTCATCGTATGCGGTCAGATTCGGACAATTTTGCTTACCTGGCTAGCTAGGGGCTAAAAACCTTAAAAGTGACATTTCGCAGCTGGAGGACCCAATACAGGTACAATTGTGGATTTTAACAGCCAATTCTACGTAAAAAACCATTCTCTACACGATAGAATAATAAGTTGTATCAAATTACATCATTTTTAGCATTTTTTAAAAATTGCCCTATGTTTATGTGTTAAACTTTATGAAACCTGGCCAGTTGATGCAGCATTTTCAACGGCACATGAGATCTCAAAAAGCCACTTAGATCGGGTTTTTTGGATCATACTAACTAAAAAAGGCTTGATTTTACACTGGACGTGTCAGAATTGCGATAGAACAATTTTTAAGACCTGTGAGGGGTGGGTTTATTTTCCCCCCATTTGGGTTTTCCCCCCATTGGGTTTTTCCACCGCTACTTTTTGCATTATACCGCTCTAACGGTACAACATTGAGAAGTGCAAATAGGTTTAAAAGAAAGTTCTAAGTACGCCAAGTACGATGATATATAAAGTTCTCAGATACCCCTTATAATAAAAAAGTTCCAGCCAAAATCCGAAAATGTGGGTTTTTTCCCCCAATGGCTATACCTTGAACCAGGAACTGGTTCAATTTTGAACGAACAAGTTGAACCAAATCTGGCCAGCCATGGGTCGGATCACCTAAGTAACACCACCAGTGAATTCCCCATGCCCAATAACCTTTGTATGCAAAATTTCAGCCTTCTAGCTAACTCCAGTAGCTTGAACCAGGAACTGGTTAAACTTTGAACCAGTTGAACCAGATCTGGCCAGCCATGGGTCGGATCGCCAAAGTAACACCACCAGTGAATTCCCCATGCCCAATAACCTTTGTATGCAAAATTTCAGCCTTCTAGCTATCTCCAGTAGCTTGAACCAGGAACTGGTTCAACTTTGAACCAGTTGTACCAGATCTGGCCAGCCATGGGTCGGATCGCCAAAGTAACACCACCAGTGAATTCCCCATGCCCAATAGCCTTTGTATGCAAAATTTCAGCCTTCCAACTATCTCCAGTAGCTTGAACCAGGAACTGGTTCAATTTTGAACCAGTTGAACCAGGTCTGGCCAGCCATGGGTCGGACCACCAAAGTTATACCACCAGTGAATTCCCCATGCCCAATAACATTTGTATGCGAAATTTCAGCCTTCCAACTATCTCCAGTAGCTTGAACCAGGAACTGGTTCAATTTTGAACCAGGTGAACCAGATCTGGCCAGCCATGGGTCGGATCACCTAAGTAACACCACCAGTGAATTCCCCATGCCCAATAGCCTTTGTATGCAAAATTTCAGCCTTCCAACTATCTCCAGTAGCTTGAACCAGGAACTGGTTCAATTTTGAACCAGTTGAACCAGATCTGGCCCGCCATGGGTCGGATCACCAAAGTAACACCACCAGTGAATTCCCCATGCCCAATAACCTTTGTATGCAAAATTTCAGCCTTCCAACTATCTCCAGCAGCTTGAACCAGGAACTGGCTCAATTTTGAACCAGTTGAACCAGATCTGGACAGCCATGGGTCGGATCGCCAAAGAAACATCACCAGTGAATTCCCCATGCCCAATAACCTTTGCATGCAAAATTTCAGCCTTCTAGCTATCTTCAGTAGCTTGAACCAGGAACTGGTTCAACTTTGAACCAGCTGAACCAGATGAACCAGGCGAGATACGGTGTCGGCACTATGCTCATCGTGTTCAGCGACCCCGATTTACTATATGTGGGTACCACCCCGAGGCCGAAAAACGCTGTTTTTGCCCGTTTTTAGACTATTTTAAAATTTTCGGACTTTTCAGCTTGAAGGTGTTCAAAAACGCTATTTTTTCCATTTTTGACCATCTATAAAAATCGAACCAGATCGAAATTCGGAAAAAACATAAACTTGCTAATTACCATTGCCTAGATATTCAAAAAATAGTATAGAAAAATTATTCCTATGATCCGTTCGAAAAATCGAGTGAACACAAAATTGACAAAAATCATGCATACAGGGAAAAAACCCCACTTTCAAACCCGAAAGAGAAAGTAGATTTTTCAAAGTTCATTTTTCCGGGCAAGTTTGGTATCATTCGAAAGCTCTTGGCCTGGAGATTTCAAAAATGTAAACTTTAGCTCTTAATTCCTTTCCGTTAATTAGTTATGCCTAATTAGCACTTATCAAAATCCGCAAAGTGCCTTTATAGCTCATATTATGGGGGGCTCTCCGAGCACCCCCATGATACAAGAATAAAAATGCTCCGGTGGAGCATGAAAATGCAATATGGGTGACATTAGGTTGTAAATTGACAGAGGACTAGGTTTTAAAACGTTAATATGGGAGGGGCAGGTTGTAAATGCCAGGAGGACTAGGTTAAAAGCGCACTAATATGGACCAGCTTCGCTGAACAACCCATATTCGCGAAAACTGTCCAGAGTTTCTATCGGCTGCTGCTTGCTGTTGATATTAACAGTTCTTCAGAAAATTGTACGATTTGTCAGCATGGCCTGCAAGTATATATATGTGTCGTGCTCCTTATTATACAACTTAATAATACACGTACATAATGTCAACTGCTTTTCGCATCAACTTAATACAAGATTCTGCGCTGACACTGCAGAAAAAACACCTTGAACACCTTTCTACCAGAACTGCATTGTTTATTTGGAATAAGCTTTAATATTTCAAAATCGTCCCGCTTGCTTTGAAAGCTGAAGAATGCAGATCTTGCTCGTATGTCATGTGGAGTGGAGCATGAGTGACCGCGAATATGGGTTGTTCAGCGAAGCTGGTCCATATTAGTGCGCTTTTAACCTAGTCCTCCTGGCATTTACAACCTGCCCCTCCCATATTAACGTTTTAAAACCTAGTCCTGGCATTTACAACCTAATGTCACCCATATTGCATTTTTCATGCTCCACCGGAGCATTTTTACTCTTGTCCTATTTCATTTTTAAGGTTAATCAATCAGGTTAATCATCAAGGCCAATCATTAATCGTCAACCGAAAGTACAGAACAAAGAAGCTTGAAAAGTTCCAATTTCTTCCTTTTCTCTATTTTGCCAGAACCCATGGCTGCAATAGTTTTAGTTACTGTATATATATATATAGCATACGCACTAGCGTAGAACGGGGGGGCGGCCGCCCCCCCCCCCCGAAATGGTTTTAAGAGTTTTAAAAGAAAAATTTTAAGCCCGCGCGAAGCGCAGGCTTTTAAATTTATTATAAACGCAAAGAAATTGAACAAAAATGCCCCAAAAATTAGTGCATTTGTACTTCATTCAAAAATTTTCGCGCCGTCGGCGCGACTTAGTTATTAGTATACTGGGCTTTTTTTAGTGGGGGGGGTGGGGGGCGCCCCCCCCACTTTTTGGGTCCCCCCCACTCGACCCCTTCCCCCCCACTCGGCCCCACCCCCACTTTTTTATGCTTCCCCCCACTCACTATAAGGAACCCAGAAAATGCCAAATTTTAAGGTTTTTGATCAAAATTATCAAAATCCTCGGCTTCGCCGGAATTTTTTGGTCAAAAATCGTCTATTTTGGTACTCAAACTCAATTTTTGAGCACTTTTAAGCATAGTTATAGCAGTATATGTAGAAAACAGGCTAGGGGGTCGGATTTTTAACCGCCATTTTTAGCGATTTTAGAACTCCACCAGCTATTTTTAGATTCCATTTAGACCCCCCCCACTTTTGGCCCCCCCCCCCCCACAAGTGGGGGGGGGGCTCCCCCACTCTCCCCACCCCCACTTTTTTCGCCTAGAAAAGCCCAGGTATACTGTATATAACCAAACCTTTACTAGTTTGCTTTACTTTACTTTGCTTTGCCAGCTTTGTAGTTTTATTAACTGCATTATTGCAAACATGATTGCCTTAAATGGTGGATACTGGAAATGTGCTGCTTTGAATACCCCTGTTCTCATAATGGGAGCTATCCAATCTGAGTTTTCGTACGAGACTGTACAAGTGGAAAATATATAGCAAATTAAACTACAAAATTTGGTTTGGCAGTTGATAATATACAATGCAAAGATTTCAATGTTTCAATAGCGTTTTAATGGCAAAATTGAAAAAAATTTTCAACTTGTCGGGGCTCCGCCCCCCAGACCCCCCCTTTTTGGGTTTTAGCATGCCGCTTTCGGTTACAATAGATTTTAGCTTAGAACCTTATAAAAATTTTGTACGTAGTGTTCATACAATGAAGTTCAAGTTACATTGAGCAAAAAATAAAAAATTTAACCCCCACCCCAGACTTCGGTCCAAACCGCCCCCCCCCCTGAAATTTTTTGTATCTACGCCACTGAGCATACGTAGCACTCTACTGCAGCGAAACCAAATGCAAACTTTATTGTCAGTGAAGGAAACTCATAAAACACGATTTGCAATGCTCTTCCGTACTTGTATACAAAGTTTCAGGCGATTGCTCTTTGTTTCTTGCTAGTGATAGGCCGTGCTGCACTTCAGCAGCACTCTACTGCAACGTAACCAGACGCAAACGTCAATGTCCAAAAGAAACAGACTTACAAGCACAATTTCTAATGCTTTTCCGCAGTTGCCTGCAGAATTTCAGGCGATTGCTGTTTGTCTGTTGCTAGTTATAGGCCGTGCTTGTGCTTCAGCAGCACTCTACTGCAGCGCAACCAGACGCAAACGTCAATGCCAAAGAAGGAGACTTACACGGCACAATTTCTAATGCTATTCCGCTGTTGCCTGCAGAATTTCAGGCGATTGCAAGTTATCTGTAGTTAGTTATAGGCCGTGCTGTACTTCAGCAGCACTCTACTGCCGCACAACCACATGTAAACTTTACTATCGGTGAAGGAAACTCATACGGCACGATTTGCAATGCTCTGCCGCACTTGTGTGCAAAATTTCGGACGATTGCAACTTAACTGTAGTTAGTTATAGGCCGTGCTGTACTTCTGCAGCATTCCACTACAACAGGCGCGTAGCCAGGGGGGGGGGGAATGGGGGGAATTCCCCCCCCGAAATGGTGTTGCCCCCATGGTTTTTTTGCGTCAGGGGCTGCGTCATGGCGCAAATTTTTTTCGTGTGGCGCAAATCAAATTAGCCCTGACGCAAGCCTGGCGCAGCTGCATTTGAACTTCAACTAGAGGCAAAATTGTGCGAACTTGCTGGAAAAATTGTGTTTCAAACGTGATATTTCTAAAATTTTCTACTGGGGGCTGCGCCCCCCGACCCCCGCATGTCTGCCTTCTTACTTGTTGCTGATTGCTAAGATGACTGACAAACTAATATTTTATTTAGTCATTGAATATAAAGGCGCATGTAGCAGCGGCAACAGCTTGCAAGTCTTGCAGATGTAGCACCTAAAAATATTTTAATATATATACATTCGATATCGCAATAACCGGCCATACTTAATACCACATCAACTGGTCGCGAAAATGCTCAAAATTAATTCCTGGGAGAGTCTTAATTGCAAAAATTCTTAAACTTCTGGGGGGCTCCGCCCCCAAGACCCCGTGTTGGTTATTTCTCTAGATCGTAATGCTTCACGTATTAAAGTCGGCTTTAATGATGCAAAATTTGAAAAACGGGTGGAAAATGTGTTTAATATACTTATTAAATTGTTTAAAAATAAATTTAATTTTTGACGAAGTGACCACAGTTCCTGACGCAATAAAATTTTTCCTGACGCAGCACTGGCGCAAATTGTGAAACCAAAAAAAACCCTGGTTACCCCCCAGAAATTTTTTCCTGCCACGTATGTAAACGCCTATTTTTCAAAAAATTTTCGCGCCTTCGGCGCGAACTGTGTCTGTGTGTATTATACCATTGTAATAAATGTTTCGCACTAAAAAATGAGTACTAATTGCCCTAATTGGTGTACTTTGACCACCTTCTGCATCATTTGGGTGCATAAACAAGCATTGCGCCTTAAATATTATTGTAAAACGAATGCTCTGTAAAAATTCCACGAAGGTCACGAAATAAAAAAGTTTTCAGCTTCTGGGGGGCTCCGCCCCCCAGACCCCCGGAAAAATTTTGCATTCCCCCCCGAAATTTTTTTCTGGTTACGCTAGTGCACTACAGCGCAACCACATAGTAACATCGTAATAAGTTAAGTATACGAAACGTATATCTATAATAGTTTGTCATGTCCTAAACAATCTGTATGCCGAATTTCAAATACCAGTGACGAATGAATAACTTGTTATCGACTGTGCTGTGTTTGGGGCAGCACATACAGCACGGTGGAAGCTACAGAGTGCACCAACTAACATAGCTACAGTTCCCCCTTACTACAGACATAATTTTCACCAAGTTTCATATGTTTAGCCGTTTACAGTAAGTCTACAGACAGCGTGCTATGGTTGCTGCATAACAGTACAGCACGATAGCAGCACCGCACAGCGCTGCGCCTAAGCTCATCGTTTTCAGCGACCCCGATAACCCTTACATGCTTATTGCTATTTGGCCGGACCAACTTTGGGCCGGCCGCCAGAACGATCCTTTCCATTTTAGCGCCAAGTCCACTTTTGGCCGGCCGTACAGGTGGCCGGCCGGGCCGGGCAGCGAAAAAATATCAAAAAGGTTCACTTTCGGGGTATATACGTTCAGAAAAACCAAACTTAACCTGCTGAAAATGCCCAGATCGTTCTAACACTCCGACAGAAAATTGCATTTTTCCAAGCGTGACTTATATATACGGAAAAAAACAAACGGACCTAACTTGCCCGGAAGCTAAAATTTTCAAAGTTGGAAATTTTAACCAAAACTTTTTTGCGACTTGTAGTACTCGTCGTGTAGATTCCAACGATACCAAAATTGTCCAGTTTCGTTGAGTATTTAGCTGGCACGGGGCTCGAACGGGTCTCCAAGGGCCGCACTGAGCCTTTTACACCCAGATTATAGGGGAGCGCTCTCGCGCTCCCCTATAATATATATATATATATATATATATACGTATGTATATATACATGTATAGCGCGGCAGAAAAAACCCAAATTTTCGAGTTTTGGCTGAACTTTTTTATTAAACGGCAAAATCGAAAATCTAACGATAACTACCACGAGGCCTTGCGAAGAGCTTCGAAATGAGCCATAAAACGTCTCTCTAGCACTTACGGTTGGTGAGAAAATTTCGACCAAAGCTGGGAAAAACCCAATGCGGGAAAAACCCAATGCGGAAAAAACCCAGCCGAAATTTTTGCTGGAAGCATGCCAGAACAGTTTTGACTATATATACCATTCGAAAGAGCGGGTCATTTTTTCATTCACCCCACCCTCACTTTTTTCGCCTAGAAAAAGCCCAGATAACCCCCCCAACTGTGGGGAGGGTGTAGTCGCGCCGCAGGCGCAAAACATTGGCCAAAAATTGGGTATTTTTAGGGTAAATTCTGCAAGATTTTTCAAAAAAGACCAAATGTTTGGCTTGAAGTATTTATTATTGATACATTACACGTTTTTACTGTATTATGGACTTTCTGACTAAATCTTGACCTTATTTTTTACTTGGAAACATATATATATATTGGCTAACAAGCTTGCGAGTTTGAAACCACTGACTACTGATAAAATTACTGCATGGTTGAATGTTTCTTGCCATTAGAAACGGCTGAAAATGCGATTTTTGGCATAAAAATAGAAATTTTTGGGGGGAGGGTTGGGGGCCTGGGGAGGGATAGGCGGTCCTGGGGCGGGTTGGGGGGTCTCCAGAGGGCCCCCCAGAAAATGTTGGGGGGAAGCCTCCCCCACCCCAAATCTCCGTTACACCTATGATGATTGGTTGTCAACACAATATACATCACTTGACCAATTAAATTCAAAAGAACGTAGACATACTTACATGTGCATGTTAATTGCAATACTTATATATATACGTAGTAGATTTTATGTTTGCGGAAATTGTAAGAAATTAAGGGACGCATAGATTTAGAATACTATAGCCATGGGGGGGGAACCCCACCCCCTTTTTGGGGGGAAAACCCACCCGCCTCCTGGACCAAGGGTTGGAGCCATGGCCGCCCCCCTGTCAGGTTTCGAAAAGGTCAGAAAAATTAAGAAGCGGAAAGGAGGAAAAGCAGGAAAAACAAAAATTTTCGCACCGGCGCGAATTTACCAGTCTTTGGTTGTTTTAAGGATATATAGCATATGTATGGGGCGGGGTGGGGTGGCTGGTCTTCAATTATTATTCGGTATATATAGCAGCAGTTGCTATATATATATATATATATATATATATATATATATATATATATATATATATATATGTAATATAATATATAATATATATATTATATATATATATATATGAGTCACTTTCTGGAAGGTTCGACCACGTAGTGGTAAGTCTATTTTTCGACCTTCATAGATTTCGCTCATTTACACATATTTTGGAGGCTATGACAGTAGAATAATAATGTCGCAATCCGCATCTCAAAATTCCTTTCCTAGCGTTCTGAGCAGGACCCCACAGTTGGGGGTTCCGGCCAGTCATTAGTCCCTTCTACCCAGCACCACTCTAACTCAAATTGTGCGCGTTGTGCTGCATGCAGCACATCCATGTTGTACTTCAATAATTATGACATATATGCCAACAAGCTTACGGCAAACAAATCATACTTGCTTGCCACCTATGGTTTCAATGGCACGATTTTTATGACAGCTACCCTCAGCAACCATAAGTCAAATTTGTGGTTTTTATCCCTAAACTCCTCCCCAAAAAACGAAGGTCCAAATTTGATTGCATAATTATTGAGGACTATAGATCCTATAACAATGGTAAGAAGACTAGAATCTGAATCCAGGGGGAAAGTAGTTCAATTGGCCCTTCAAAGTTGCAAAATCGTCGATTTTGAGCTCAAAAAAAAGCGATTAAGTCAAATTTTGCAAAGTCCACAGTCCGATGTCACGTGAACGGATATTGAGCTAATATTTTGCAAAACATAAAGTAAGTACCATAGTCAATGTTTTGGCTTAGTTTCAGCAAAAATCGGAGAAATTTAATTTTTTTCACTTTTTGTGCCCGAAAAGTGCCCATAACGGCCCCGAAAAGTCGAAAAAATGAAAGTTTTCAAATTTGGCTGAAACTAAGCCAAAACATTGACTATGGTACCTACTTTATGTTTTGCAAAATATTAGCTCAATATCCGTTCACGTTAATCGGCTGTGGCTTTGCAAAATTGAATTAATCGCTTTTCTGGCTCAAAATCGAGGATTTTGCAACTTTGAAGGGCCAATTGAACTACTTTCCCCCTGGATTCAGATTCTAGTCTTCTTACCATTGTTATAGGATCTATAGTCCTCAATAATTATCATATCATATCATTTATTAGCACAAGCATACATACAGTAAAAGGTTATTATGCAAATTTTAAACTGAGTTCTGGTGTAGTGGATGTCTTTAAACTTTGTTTTCGTTCAGATTTAAAAGTGAGGTTAAACCAGCAGTGAAGTAGAGGATGAACTGATCGAGTTTCTGATGGATCTTCGATTCTGTTCTTATCAGCTTGGTCTACGACAATACAAAAGAGACATAATAACAATTATAAATTTACCAAGTAATTATAATGTAAGATTAGGCAAGGCTAGCTTATGCAGAGGGGAGAACCCCATTGTTGGAGCATTGTGACCCCCCTCTAGAACATTCAGAACTTATAATCTAAGTGGGTCTTTTTAGATAGTTAGATCTACAAAACGGAATCAAATCAAAAGTGCTTATACGTTTGGTGAATAAATCGATACTTTCAGAGGAAACAATATCTTCAGGGAGAGAATTCCAAATTTTTATTATTCTTACAGAGAAAAAAGAGGAACGGGGATTCGATTTTGCAACTGGTTGGTGCAATTTATAACTCCTATTGTTTCTGAGGTTTGTTGGGGGCAAGTAGTTAAAGAATTCAGGAAAATTTAAGTCAACATTTCCGTGGATTATTTGATAAGTTAATTTTAAGTCAGCAATAATTCTTCTAACTTCTAAGGGTAATAGGTTCAAAGCAGTGAGTCTATCAAGATAGGGTAAGTGTGATAGGTTATAGACTTGTCGTGTAAACAGTTTCTGAATTCTTTCTAATTTGTCGATTAACCCAATCTGATGGGGATTCCATATTGGTGAGGCGTATTCTAAGTGTGGTCTCACAAAGCTTATATACAATCTCAGTAGCACTTCACGGTTGCGACTTTCAAAGGACCTAAGAATTTGTCCGAGGATTTGTCTGGCTTTCAACGTTATTTCTTGTATATGGTCGTTAAATTTTAAATCATTAGTTATCCGCACACCCAAATCCTTAACCGAAATGACATGAGGCATATCAATGTTATTCATATTTAGATTGAATACAAAACCTGGATTGCCAAGTGTTAAAATAACACACTTAGGTACCGAAAACTGAAGTTGACACTCAGCTGCCCAGGTATTAATTCTGTCCAAATCATTTTGAATTGCCTGCACATCAGTTAAGTCATCGACTGTAAAGAATAACTTAAGGTCATCAACAAAAATTTTCAATGATGAGTTTAGTATTAATTTAGTAATATCATTAATGTATATAAGAAAGAGTACAGGACCTAATACAGAGCCTTGCGGGACTCCACTTAGGACTGTGGTCCATTCCGAAAATGAGTTACCAATTTTTACTCTTTGCTTTCTTCTTGTCAGGAAATTTTCGAACCATTCCAGGAAATCTTCAGATATACCTATGTAATGTAGTTTTTGGAGGAGTTTTCGGAAGGGAATTGTATCAAAAGCTTTGGTTATGTCAAGGTACACTATAACTTTGCACCTTTTTGTATCAAGGATTTTAGTCCAATCATTAAGGCATTCTAAGAGTTGGGTTATTGTCGACCTCTTTGACAGGCCTCCATGCTGATGTTCAGATAAAATCCTATTGTTGACTAGGTGGTCCATAAGTTTTGGTTTAACAGTTTTTTCGAAGCTTCGGACGGCGGATGAGGTTAGGCTTATTGGCCTGTATTGATCCGGAGAATTTTTGTTACCTTTCTTAAAAACAGGCGTTATATTAGCATTCAGCCAGTCATTCGGGAAGGCTTTAGTTATGAGGGATACATTAAACAATATTGTTAATAGGGGGCTTATTTCGTGTCTTAGCTTTTTGAGTACTAAGGGCGGGATCGCGTCAGGGCCTACAGATGTTTTGTTGTCCAAGAGAGCTAGGGCATTTTCAACTTCATTAATTGTAATGGTGGGAGTGTTCAAGTGTTCAATTTGTGTGTAATGGTTAGGAACTGGGGCCGCATTGTCGAGATTAAAAACTTTGGAGAAGGTTTGGTTCAAAAGGTTAGCTTTATCACTATTGGTGTCAGCAATTACATTTCGATCAATCAGGGTAGGTATACAGTCACTAATTTTATTTAGCTTGCGGTTAACGAAAGACCAGAATTTATTAACACTTTGAGTTTGACTTATTTCTCGCTCTTTTGCTAATCGTACAGCTCTTAATTCTTTGCGAAATTCTTTAACACTTATTCTCCAGCGTGTGTGATTTTCCATATTTGTATTAACCTTGTATCGTTTCCAGAGTCTGTTTTTCCTTCTTTTTAGTCGACGTAAGTTTGGGGTTAAAGATGTATGGGGAGTTTGACTAGGGGAACTGTTAACAAGAGGAACGTAAGTGTCTATTGCTGTTAAAATTACTCCCTTAAAGTGTTGCCATAATATGTCTATATCCATACTTTCACTAAAGAGGGATTCCCAATCTGTAGCTATTATAAAGTCTCTAATTGGATCAAAGTTGGCTCTTCTGAACTGTCTGTGGGTAGTGGTAATTATCGTTGGGGGTTGAGAATCTTTAATCTTAAAGGTCACCATTTCGTGGTCACTATTGGCAAAGGGGGTATCTATATCAGTCTCACTAATGATGTTGGGAGTGTTGGTTAATATTAGATCGAGAATGTTATCGTTTCTGGTTGGCTTGGTTACCATTTGTTCTAACCCAGCAGTTACTGTGAATTCGACAAAAATTTCGGAGAGAGTGTTGACAGGCGCCGTTAGGTTGGCCCAGTCAATAGTTGGCAAGTTAAAGTCACCTAGTAGTAGGTGACTTTAACTATTAGTAGTATTATGCAATCAAATTTGGACCTTCGTTTTTTGGGGAGGAGTTTAGGGATAAAAACCACAAATTTGACTTATGGTTGCTGAGGGTAGCTGACATAAAAATCGTGCCGTTGAAACCATAGGTGACAAGCAAGTATACTTTGTTTGCCGTAAACTTGTTGGCATATATGTCATAATTATTGAAGTACAACATGGATGTGCTGGATGCAGCACAACGCGCCCAATTTGAGTTAGAGTGGTGCTGGGTAGAAGGGACTAATGACTGGCCGGAACCCCCAACTTTGGGGTCCTGCTCAGAACGCTAGTAAAGGAATTTTGAGATGCGGATTGCGGCATTATTATTCTACTGTCATAGCCTCCAAAATATGTGAAAATGAGCGAAATCCATGAAGGTCGAAAAACAGACTTACCACATGGGGTCTAGTTTGGTCGAATCTTACAGAACGTGGCTCATATATATACTTTCTGTGCGTACTATGCATAATATGCGTTGCTGTTTGTTTCTATTTTGATTTGACATAGTAAACTAAAATATTACGTATCTGTTCAAGGGAACATTACATATATATATATACGTATCTAAGCAACTATTCACTTAACTGTTAAACTTCTCTAGGCAAAGAATTCAAAGTTTTGAAAACAAATTTACTTCGAAGTTTAAAATTTCTTTGGCTTATGGGGGGCTGCGCCAACAGACCCATTGCGTATAGTAAAGGTTCGAAAAAATACGATTTGGCAACTTTTTGGATAACTTTTTATAGGATTGCAGTAGAGATCCCGGATATGGCCCAGCATGTGTGGGGTGGGGTGGTGTCTAGTTTCTTCCCATGCCCAAAGTTCCCCGGCAAGGGCTGTGCTTTCAGAAAAATTTTGAAAATTGACTGTATTTTTTTTCGGACCCAAATCGAAAAAAATACACGGGGTCGAAAAAAAATACAGGGCCAAAAATTCGCCCTCTCATTATCTGGTGCCAAAATGACTATACAAATCGTATATACAGATGCTGCTCATGCATTTTCCGTTGACTATTGACCCATCTTTCCAGTCTATGGTGGTGAATTTTCATTAGATAGGACGCCCACCGCATATGGCCCGAAAAACTTTTTCATCTGGTCAGCATGGTTTTTTTTGCGTCAGGGGCTGCGTCATGACGCAAATTTTTTTCCTGTGACGCAAATGAAAATTGCCCTGACGCAAGTCTGACGCAGCTAGGTTTTCAACTAGAGGAAAAATTGTGCAAAAATTGCTTGAAAAATTGTGTTTCAAATGTGATATTTCTAAAAATTTTCTACTGGGGGCTGCGCCCCCAGACCCCCGCCTATTTATATATATGCCTTGTTACTTATTGCTGATTGCTTCTATAACTGACATATATACTAATTTTATAAATTCATAGAATAAAGGCGCATGTGGAGCGGCATCAGCTTGCAAGTATTTCAGATGTAGCACTTAAAATAAACAAATATATTATATTTGATATTGCAATAACTGGCCATACTTAATACCTCATCAATTGATCGCGAAAATGCTCTAAATTAATGGTCTTAATTGCAAAAATTTTTCAACTTCTGCGGGGCTCCGCCCCCAGACCCCCGTCTACGTTTATTCTCTAAATGTTATTACGGCGCACGTAGAATTCAGTTTTAACCAGGGGGGGGGGCGCCCCCCGTCGCGATTCGAAGGTAGGAAAAATTAAGGAGAGAAAGAGGAAAAAGGGCAAAAACCAAAAAATTTTGCGCCTTCGGCGCGAATTTTCTACTTTTTAACCGCATATTTATTGCATTTATGAAGAAAAAGCTTGAAATGCTTCTGATTTTTCGGAGTTAATTACCATTTTTGCCTAAAAAATGTCTAGAATTTTAAAAAATTGTCTCAGTTCTTCAATATGAAAAGAATTAAAGATCCGAAGACCGATTTTATTGCAAGAACAAAAAATTTCTTCAACTTCTGGGGGGCTCCGCCCCCCAGACCCCCCGCTGGGAGACTTGTACCGCCCCCCGTCACCAAATCCTGGATCCGTCAGTGGTTTTCACAACGCAAAATTTGAGAAACACTGCGAAAGATGTGCTTAATCATGTGTATTTACAAGTTAAATACATATATATACTGCTTAAAAATTTAAAAATATTGTTTAAAAGGTTTATAAATTGTTTAATATAATTTTAATTTTTGACGCACTGACCCCAATTCCTGACGCAATAAAATTTTTCCTGACGCAGCACTGACGCAAATCGTGAAACGAAAAAAACCCTGCTGGCCAGATACGTGCTGTTTTTATCACACAGTAATGCCTATAATGTTGCTTATTCAGTGGCCATATTTTGTTTTTTATTTTTAACAAACGTAACGACAAAGAATAAATATCCAGCAGACATCTAGAAGACCTTCTGAAAACCGTCATAGATAGTCATGGCTGTTAACATGAGTTCTGGAATCCCAATTCCTACCGGAAGGGGTCGTCTACGTTGTTTTTAATTCTCTAGCCATTGGCACAATTGTTTATAAACCATCATTTAGCTCATTCAAAGTAGAAAAAAATTAGAGTTTTCAGTTCAGTGCTGAAAGCTTGTCTGCTGAGGAACCTGGCAGCCCAATCTGAGCATGTGAACGTAGCAAAAGTCGTTATAGTTTACCATATGATATTATTTTATTAAGTTTACTCTAGATTCGTAATTGTCCTGTCTTTTTCAACTCGCTTCAATGCTCTAACTACCCGGAATATCGTCGACTTTTGTTACCGAGGCTGTAGCAAGCAACTTGCAGCGGCTTGAGGTCCTGAAAATGCAGTACTTACAGTCTACTCGCTTCTAAAATTGAATCATTGAATTACTTGAATCACTGCAATAGCTGTGAATGCTAGCATAAAACAGCGCTAAAAGTCATCCCAGTTAAAAAGTTCTGGTCGGTTGAGGACAAATTTTCAAGCCAATCATACGACACTGTAGTAAGATAAAGATTGACCAATTGGAACCAACCCAGGACAACGTCAGTGCATGCTACAGCCATAAATGCTGCTAAAAACGCGGAAACTCGACACCTGGTCGATTTCAAGCAGCTAAAATAAGAATTTTTAGGTGTATTTTTATTTCGGACCCAAGTGCCCAGCGGGTCCGAAAAAAATACACCCGCTGCTGCGCAACTGTGCGGCGCAGGGGCGCCCGAACCTATTGCCAAAAAAACTAGAAGCAATGTGTATTATGTTAAAACAATATGTGCTACTATAGCTTTAGTGTAGCGAACAAGAGCCAAAAAGTTGCCAACTGATCCAAAAGTTGAAAACCAACTTTTTCATAGTACCATTTTTGAGTCCTCAGTCTGCGTGAGTGCGGGGCCTTAGAGAAACAGCCATACCATGGCTGGATATAAATAAGCTTGCGCCATTATGGGGTACAGTTTGGCTGGGGTCCGTAGCTTCTAGCCTGAGTTAGGGTGGGTGTATTTTTCTCGGACCCGGCCGGTGTATTTTTTTTCGAACTTTTACTATACCTATTTTTCGCCAGCTATTCATACTTTGACACCGCAGTTCGATGAGCATGCAACGTAAAATGAAGCTAAGGCTCTTAACGTTGTTTAAAAACTCGTAAAAACTCAGTAACTAGAAGCTAAAAGCGTTTATATACGTATAGCTTTATAACGTTGAGAAGCAATTTTTGTAATTTTACGCAGTCGAAATTAAAAATACGCATTCTAAAATAAAAATTCGCAAAATTTACGCAGGTACGATTTTCAAAAAACCCATTAAAATCCCCTCATATGCAATTTAAAATGCACACACAGAAGCTCAGTCAAATTTTGCTTCTGCTAACCACAGCATGGCTCGAAAAAAATTTTCAAACAGGTGAAGCTTTTTAAAAAGAGCTCTAGCTTTTATATACCTGGGGGCTATCGCCCCAAGACCCCCGCGTCTTCCCACTTTATCTTATCATAGCTATAGTCAGAGGGGGGAAAAACATGACGGAAAAGAAGGGGGAAAAAACATGGTCGCCTACTCCCCAACCATAGCAGGTGCAGCTGCCTAGTATAGCCCATTAGAAAGAGCAAGTCTAGAAGTATACCCTACAGTACCAGATTGGTTTCTAAGTTTGATTCTGGAAGTACAGTACTTGACCAAAGTTGACCTCCCAAAATTGGCCAAAATGCTAAGGATTTTCGAAAGTTTGCAAGTCTATATCTAACCAACTATCAAACTTTGGCTACTATAAATGGGCATGCGGGCATAATTTGACTTGCTCTATCACATGGCAATAGTGGTTTTCCCCTGCGTAGACCCAGTTAAAAAATTTGACCATGTTTTCCCCCACATTGGGTCCACTAGAGCGGGGAAAAAAACATGGTGACCAAATTTTAAAATTTTTGCGTATGCTTCAGGAAGGCGTAACTAATGCTTCTATAGGAAAAAGAATGCTTTAAAACCACTAACAACCTCAAAATATGCCAACTTTAAGCATTTTTGAAGCTTCTAGCTCGAAAATTTGATTTGCAGCATCAATGTGCCAGGTTTCATAAGTTTCTATGGTAAAAATGAAAATTTTGAAAAAACTTAAAAAATGATGGAATATTGCAATTTTTAACACAACTAACTTGTTTCTAGTGATATTCTGCATATTATGGCCAGTTCCCAGCATGTTTCATGCCCAAACAGGTTAGGTACGGCGGATTTAGCATTTTGACCAAAAAATCGGGTTTTAAGCTTGCTGTGAGGTTAGAAGGGTGCCTAGGTAAGTTTTGCACGCTAAAAACAGCTGAAACAATGCTTTTAAACCACTCTAAATGGTTGGTTGGTAGAAATCCGTGCCATGTTTTTTTCCCCGCACCATGTTTTTTTTCCCCGATTTGCGGGTAAAAAAAACATGGACAAATCCTGTTACTGCCAAAGCTGAGTGAGGTATAAGAGAAGTTTGAATATACGATTAGATAGGTATTTGCCCACGGTACATAACGGTATATTCAAACCGATCCAAATCCAAGCGAAGAAAAAGTTGGGGGCTTGCTTCCCTATTTGTGTTTTTCTCCCCCCCCCCCCTGACTATACGTTGCGTTGCTCAGCTTAGAGTTTTATCAGTTTGAGTTATATATATACGTATATACCTTATATAGCAAGCTTAACACAAAAATCACCCGAAATTCTAAATGTGGGTTTGAGTTAGTGTGCTCTATCCAAAACTGATGAGAAAAAGCTGCTAGCTGCTCTCTGGGATCCGATCCGCCACTGATTTTTTGTTAACGGGTGATATGTTTTGTTAAACCCTTAACAAAAAAATCACACATTTTTGTCTACTGCAACTTACTGGTGGGGTGGTTTTAAAGCTTAGCCCAAGACCTAACCATGGGTCCTCAAAGTAATCGGTTTGGTTTAGTTTTGCGAAAGTTCCAGCCAAAAAAACCGAATTTTGATTTTTTTGTTAAGCTTGCTATATATCCGGTGAAACCAGGGTGCCAGCCAGAAGACAATTTTGATCCTTTGAAACAACAAAAAGTGGTCAGAAAAAATTGTTTTCAGGTCTAGAATGCAAAAATTCTCAACTTCTGGGGGGAAGCGCCCCCAGACCCCCTGCTTTAGCATTTCTGAGAATGAATAAATCTATTTAACCAGCTCAGCCAATAAAATCACCTACTGCATGCTTGTTCTCAAAGCACGAAAACATGTGTAGAAATAAATTTTTAAAAAATTTCAACATTGTAGCCGCCCCCCCCCCCTATCAGAACACTCTGGGTGCGCCACTGGGTGCTATGAGCTCCAAAACTTTGCAGCAGAAAGCGCGACTCTTTCTTAACTATGTATATACGCAGTTTTTCCCCGACCTCTATACATATACAAACATTTGTTAGCATGTTTATAATAATTTTGATAATCTAAATAGCCAAAATTCGCGCCGGAGGAGCGAAAATTTTTTATTGGTGTAGAAAATGCATCAATGTTGAGCTAATTTGAAGCATTAACTAGGGGAGAAAATGCCCTCGACGGGCAACCAACTTGGTAGAATAGGGAAAGACTTGAATGTTAAATACACGGTGCATGGTTACAACTGAGATTCTGCTGAAGCGGAAAAATGCCGTTTCTCAGCGACTAAAATGACAGAAACCAGCTTTGTGCGCCGAATAGGGAATCTACTCGGCGACTAAAATGAAAGAAACCAGCCTTGTGCGCCGAATAGGGAATCTACTCGGCGACTAAAATGAAAGAAACCAGCTTTGTCGCCGAATAGGGAATTCCCTCCTTCCGCCCTATTCGCGCGAACTTTGAAGCCTGTCATGTGTTGCTTTGCTGAATAATGAGAACCCCCACCCACCCCCTCGAATAAGCCCAGAATTATACATATATATATACGTACGTATATTACCGGGTTTTTTCACAGGGGGGTCGGCACTTTTCCATTTGGGGGGAAGGGTGTTCCCCCCCACCCCCCCCCCTCCCGAAATTGACCTCCCCCCGAAAATGACTCCCCCTCCCCGAAATCGCCCCTTCCCGGCACTTTTGCTTCCCCCCCTCCCGGAATTTTTTGGTGGCCCAAATATTTGTCAAAAAGGCCAATTTTCAAAAATTTTACCGGCTTCGCCGGAGATTTTTCCGTAAGCTGACTTTCTTCAGTTTAAATCCTGACATTTTGAGAACATTTTGCGTTTCACCATGCAAAATATACGCCCAAAAATACCATTTTTGGCTCATTATAGCAAAAACATCTCCCCCCTCCCCGAAAATTTCTTCCCCCCCCCCACCCCGGGCCCAGCCCCATAGGTGTGGCTGGCGAAAATAGTGGGGGTGGGGGTTCAGAAAAAAGTAGGGAGGGTGGGGTCGCGAAAAGTCGATTTGGGGGGAGGGGTAAGAAAAATTTTCTTGGAGGGAGCAGGGTTTTTTTTTTTGAAAACCGGACATGTTCCAAAATTGTTCTTTTTTAAAAAATTTTGTTCTTTTTTAAGTGAAATTGTTCTTTTTTCCAAAAATTTCGTAAAAAATGGAAAAATGTAATAAAAATTTAGGTTAAATAAAAATACAAATGAAAATGTAATAAAAAGTATAATTATTTAAAAGTTTGAACGGCTTACTACATACAACAATTTATTATAATTAAGTACGTGTATATGAACGCTCACACTTCACGAATAAACAAATTTTATAAAAACCTTCTTGGCTTCATGAGATCAAACTATATAAAATTTGGAGAAATTAAAGAAACGCAATTTTAAAATTTAAAGATCTTGCTTTTGTCTCTATTATTTTTTGAAAACGGGAGAAATATTTTTGAAAATTTATCTCACACAAGAACTCTCTGAGGAATATCCCCTCGCCTGCTGCTAACATTTGTGCATATATGCACCTGTGCCTGTCTTTGTTTGCAGTATATAGCAAGTCGAAGGAGACAGGCTCAATAGACCTAATGCCATGAAGCGTTACAGTTTGAAGCAAGAACATAATTGTAAACTACTAGTGCAGGCAGACATGAACAAATTGGGGGGTCTGGGGGGCGAAGCCCCACAGAAGTTGAAGAAATTTTTTGAAATTTTGCTTTTTCGGCTAAGGAAAATATTAATTTTGTGTTCTTTTTCAACTTCTAATTTTGCTTTTTTCTCTGTTCCTTTATTGTTCTTTTTTAAAAATTTTTGTTCTTTCTGGAAAAAATGTGTTCCAAAGAACACTTTTTGGAACAAAAAAAAACTCTGGAGGGAGGTCAGATAAAAATTTCGAAAAGACTCGGTTTTTTGTTAAAAAATTGAAAAATTTTCTCAATTTACAGCTATTTTTAACGATTTTTTGGTTAATTAAGCGAATTCTTGCAATTTTTCGCTAATTTTTGGAATTTTTTGGAAAAATTTCGAATTTTTAGCTAAAAATTTTCAAAAATTTAGGTAGGGGTTTGAAGATTTTTAGGGGGGAGGGGTCTGAAAAAATCGATTTGGGGGGAGGGGTAGGAAAAAATTTGGGGGGGGTTGGCGACCCCTCCATTTGGGGGATGGGCCCCCCCACCCCCCCCCCCTAACACACCTATGCCCAGCCCCCCCCGAAAAAATCCCTAAAAAATACCCTGTATATATAGGCGTTATATATATCCCATACAAGCATCTATGAGTGATAACCGTGAGCAGTTAGAATTGGGCGAGGGTAGGTGGCGATTCCCTTCAGTCACATAAAGTTTGCATCATTATTACTCCTTAGGGGGTCCGACAAATTTGGGGGAGTCGGCAAAAAATCGGTTTTTCGTTAAAAAACTGAAACATTTTCTCAATTCTCACTCAATTCTCAGCTATATATGTTGTTTAGTGATATCTCAGACAATCAAGCGAATTTTAGCATTTTTTCGCAAATTTTGTATTAAAAATTTTTTGATTTTGGCTACAAAGGTTCAAAAATTCAGATAGAGGTTTGAAAATTTTTAGAGGGGTTCGCCCGAAGGCCGATTTGGGGGGAAGGGTTGGAGAAATTTTAGGGGGGAAGGTCGGGACCCCTACGTTTGGGGAGAGGTCCCCCTCCACCCCTCCCGGAAGTCCGAACACACTTATGGCTGGGGGACATTACACATAAACATAGCTCCAGAGATTAGTTCTCTCTGGGTAAGAGCGCTCACAGCGCCCATTCTCCTGTTCGGACTAAGGCTACGGCCTTAGTGACTGCAGGCAGGCGTTTTTCATTATTTCTTTATGATTAATGCCTTGTATCCTTCGTGGATCCGCCTGCTGGCCAGCGTTTACTTCATTTTCTTGACATAAACATAGGCATAGATGTGTTAGGGGGGGGGGGGGGTGGGGGGGGGCCCCCCTGCTCAAATTGACAAATTTTTGCGACCCCCCCAGTTTTTTCAGACTTTAGCTAGGCCCCCCCAATTTTTGGCCAAAAAGTGGCCAAAAATGGCAAAAAAAATCGAAAATTTAGGGGTTTTTTTGGGAAATTTGGCGGACCCCCCACCCCTCCGTCGGAACCCACCCCCCCCCCCAGATTTTTTGCCCAGCCACACCTATGAACATAGATGTGTTGTCGGGGTTTGGGGAGTAAAATCCAAATTTGGCCCGGGAATCCAAATTCTAAATTTTTTGCAAAAAATGGAATTTCATCGTAGTAATGACCTAATATATAGCAAGGTTCACAAAAATCACCCACCTAGACGGCTAACAAGCCGCAGCCGGAAAATTTTTTGCGTGGTTATAGCCACAAGTCCCGACCTTAACATATGTGCCGAGGCTGAACTCCTCCGACTAGGGGCCCAAAATAGTCGACACACCCTAAATCTGACCCTCGGACAACTCCGAACCAAAATTGAAATTTTTGAAGGTACTCACTATGGACTTTGCGCATCAGCTACCCCATATTGTGCATGTGACATGTCCTAACTCTATTTGCTAAAAAACGTTATTTCCAACTAAAAATCAACAATATTTCTTCATTGTTGCTGATTTATTCGAGAAAACTTGGATTTTTGCAAAAGTTTTGAATTTTTACAAAAAATGTCGAATTTTTACTAATTTTGAGACAAAATTTTCAAAATTTCAAATTCTGGCATTTGGCCATACGGGGGTGGGGTCTTCTGCCTCCAAAATTTCGAGGGTGGGGTCGGCACTTTTCCATTTGGGGGGAGGGGTTCCCAAAATCTGACCCTCGGACAACTCCGAACCAAAACTGAAATTTTTGAAGGTACTCACCATGGACTTTGCGCAGCTACCCCATATTGTGCATGTGACATGTCCTAAGTCTAAGCTATCCAACCATATATTGGATTCCCTGCCATGTCCTCTGGCTTCGCCACCGGCTGGTGATTTTTTTGTGAACAAATTCACAAAAAATCACTATCAAGCTTGTGTAAAATGCCTGTGGGGCAAGCACTAGGGCAACACTAATGCCAAATTCGAGTTCAGCCACCTGAAAAACTTGTATGGCGCATGTTTTAGGTACCTCAACCCTCTTCTGGCAGACGGTCCGGCCGATGGACCCGGCCCGGACCGTCCGGACCCAGGAGGTGGTCAGGATTACCTATCCGGGCAAAAGCTACCTAAAAACTAATGCCAAATTTGATTTCTACGATCCGAAAAACCTATATAGGCGAGTTTCAGGCTTCTGGAACCTTGAAATAAAATTTTTGGTCAGTCACGTGGCCATTCCAGATGCGCAATTACTCCTCCAAATTGTTTGTTCTGTGCTTACTAGAGCAATAGAACACAAAATAAGTGGATTCCTAGCTTCCCGGTATCAATAATAAAGGTCAAGCATATTGGTCATAGTTTTAAGTAAATGTACGCTTTGTTGGATTCACATCAAAAAATGGCCCAAATGGAGCCTGAATCATGGGGTAGAATCTGCCACGGCAGTCCATAATATGGGCCACATACACGGCAGGATACTGTCCAAACATTGCTGGTGTGAAGTTTTCAGTTCAGTGCTGAAAGCTTGACAACTGAGGAACCTATTTGTCATCGGAGTATGTGGACTTAGCAAAGGACAGTATAGCTTACCATGTGGTATTCCTTATTAAATTTGCTGAAAATTCATAATTTCCTGAGCTTTTTCATCTCGTTTCGATGCTTTAACTATCCGGAATACCTTCGACCTTCTCTTACCGAGACTGTCACAAGCAATTTTATAAAGGGTTGAGGTCCGGAAAATGCAGAAGCGACAGGCTACTAGCTGCTAAAACTGACTTAATAAATAAAATTAGAGATGCACCTTGGCCGGGGCTCATCGTGGCCCCGGTCCCGGCCTTGGAAAAGAGGGGTCCAAATCGAAAATTATTAAAAATTTTCTTAAAAACTCAAATTTTGCAATATATGGGGAAACAACAATTTTCGAAATAAGGTTATTACTCGCTACAGACTGTAGCTAGCCAGACGGTTTATATACCAGTGTGTAGTGCTTGGCCTGTACTTTCTCTATAATACTAGTAAAATCGGCATTCGGTTGTACTTCAAGTAGGCTAGCCTCAATATAGACCATCAGTTTCCCCCACAAGTGGGAAAAAATGATGGGCTGAGAAAAGATGGTAGCAAATTTCGTTCCTTTATCACCATAACAGCACAAAATGACATTTAAGGGGCGCTAGCATTGCTGGAACGGTTCTCCTGAGTTGATTTTCCAAACGAATCTATTTTCAAACTTTCAGCAGTGGTAGCTGGTGTTAAATGCTAGCAGTATATATGATTTGAAGAATTTAGAATTGGCAGCTGCGTCTTACACAACGGGGACAAACTGAACTTTTCAAAACGGTGTCACGCATTAACGGCTAGATGAAATCAAGCTCAAATTTTGCACAAATAAGTAAATAAACCTAACGCAGGGGCATTTTTTTGGGTTTTCGATTTATGCAGTTTTGAGTACTTTATGAATAATCGAAAACTTTGAAAGTCAATATCTCACGGAACATTACGATTTAAACAAAAACTAAAAAACTTGCCCCATACCCTTCCAATAAACGTGCATACAAAGTTTGTGCGAAGTTTGGTCGCAGCATTTCTGAGAAAGTCAAAATAAAAAATTTTGCACTAATCACTTCAGTTTGCTTAAATATTATGCTTTTAATAAGTCGCATAGCCGTGTTTCATAAACACAATTAGAATTTCTTTTGAATTTAGAATGCAGAATTTATTTCCAAACGATTGGTTTTTACAATGCCATGCCCTTTGATGGGAATGGTAAACGTAACTTTGTCACATCTTCAACCGCCTGTGACTTTGGATAGAAACCACGTAGAAAAGAGATATGCGCCTCGTTTTAAAAGCTCTTTTACGCTCTTTCAATCTGAGACATGCAAGCTAATGACGTGAAGCTTAAATAATATTTCGATGTTTTAAGCCATGGAAATTGTAGCCTATCCAATCATGGGTTTTCAGGTGGCAAAATTTTGTCATAAGATAGTCAGCCATCCAGAGTAGACTCATGTAGGATTTCATCAGGATTGAGCAATGTGTCCAAATTTGACATCAAGAAATCCCGATAGGGCGCCACCTTAAAGGCCTTGGGTGCCCCCACCTGTTTGGGATGGGGGAAAAGAGTAGAAGGCCCATATTTGGCTCGGGGCCCGGGGGCACCCCCACTAAAATCCGAAATTGGGGGGACCCTCCCCTAAACTGTACCCAAGCTTTTTAACTAAGAATATTCCTAAACATACTACACTACCAAAAATAAAAATAAACATTTTTGTGCTGCGGTTCTTGACTGATCAATTATTGAAATTGTTCGCTCTTATTAGCCTAATTTTTACCAGTTTCGCGCATTATGCAAATTGGCTCTACTGCCTATGGTGCGTCCTGAGGAATTTGACCTAGACTCGGCGGGAAAAAACCCAATGTGTGGAAAAACTCAATTTTCAAAATAAATTTTTCTATCTATTAGCTGCAAAGGACAAATTAAAATAAATTTCTGAGCACATTAGAGCATCCCAATTAATTTGAGCTTCGTTTTTACTTAGTTTTTTTCCTTCTATGTGTGGTTCAGGTGACCAAAATCTGACATGGGTGCCATTTCAATACAAGTTTTTTCAATTCCGTCAATAAAATCTCACACTGGTGACTAAAATGGGCCGGGTTTTGGTTTTTAAGGTGGTGATTCCTTTTGGACACATATTGTTGGTTGGAGCGTAAGATAGAAATCAAGATGAAATGTGGCGAAACTTTCCGAAATACGTTCTTTTAGCGTTCTAACGTCCATAAAACAATCCCGAATCAAATTCGTTTCGATTACGCGGATTATCCCAATTTCTGTAGGTTTGGCAGTGGCTATACAGTTATGACAATATTCATTCGAAGGATCTCGCTGAGCTGTATATTTTTTGCTGCTTAAAGCAACGGTTCTAGCTTTTCTATCTACCGAGATATTGCCGATTTTCTTGGT
>JASAND010005111.1:0-65363 GCA_030248195.1 Trissonchulus latispiculum
GAAAAAGGATAAAAAGCCGAGCTTGCGTGTAGTCGAAAAGAGACCAGTCGAGTGTTGAGCTGTATTTTGTAATAATTTAAGAAAAAATGCTTAACGTAAGAGACACAAATTATATAATTTCAGATAGTGGGTTGATTGGGCTAAATTATGCATAACTGTATTAGTTTTTAGCTATTGCTATGATCCAAAAGTTCTGACTTTTGTCTTGAGTAAAATTTTTATATACTTAATAAAATGTTGAGATGGGAGTTAAACATCTAAATTTTTGGCCCCCGCCCCTCCCCCTGAAGACCCTAAAAATAAACCCGGGGGAACCCGAAAAGTGGGGGGGGCGCCCCCCCCCCCAATAAAGTAAACCCAGCCGCCATAAACGGTTCCCCCGCAGGATATATATTTTAGTCAATTTTTGCCTATATAAGCGCCATTTTGCACTAAAAACGAACTTTTTTGGCGATTATATAGGTATATATATATATACTATTTACGGCTTCGCCGGAGCTTTTTACTTTATTTTAGCCCTTTTCAACACTAAATCCGCTTATTTTTGCTATAAAAATCAACTTTTATAGTATGACAGAAAAATAGCGCTGTTTTCGGCATATATACTTATTGAAAAATTTCGCCCCCCCTAAAAAATTCCTTGCCCCTCGTTTGGGGCCCCCATAGGTGTACCAGGCTCCAGTTTACCCCCTGTGAGACCCCCCCCCCACGGAGAGGCCAGAAAACGCTACGCTACCCGAAAACAAATCCCCAAAATGTGGGGTGAGTCTGGGGTTTCTTTTGGCAAAAAAAGTGGGGGGGGGGGGGGGGGGGGGCCCCCCCCCCCCCTCGGGGGGGGGGGGGGGGGGTAAAAGTGGGGGGGGAATAAAATGAGCTAAAAATGTCAAAAATACAGTATAAAAAGCCTGTTTTCTACATATACTGCTATAACTAAGCTTAAAAGCGCTCAAAAATTAAGTTTTGGCACCAAAATAGACAATTTTTTACCAAACATTTCAGGCGAAGCCGGAAAAATTTTGAAAATTTTGACCAAAAATCCTAAAAATTAGGCATTTTCTGGGCCCCTTAGAGTGAGTGGGGGGAAGCCAAAAAAAGTGGGGAGGGGAACGAATGGGGAGAAGAGGTCGAGTGGGGGGGACCCCAAAAAGTGGGGGGGGGGCGACCCCCCCCCAGTAAAAAACCCCAGGTGAGGCCGAGCGGGGGATCCCAAAAAGTGGGGGGAGGGGGCTCCCCCAGCCCACCGATCCCGCTAAAAGAGAACAGCATTACATTGCCCCCCTAGCAGGATATTTTTAGCGTTTTTTCGGGGGGGGGGCTTCCCTGGGGGGGGGGGGAGAAATTTTCGGTGGGGAGTTTTTTTGCAAAAATGAGCTAAAAATTGGTATATATTTCTGGCGTATTTTGCACGTAGAAAGGCAAAATTTTCTCAAAAAAGGATTTAAGCTAAAAATAGCCATTTTTACGAAAAAATCTTTGAAAATCTTTGAAAATTATATATTTTATTTTTGGCAAAAATTTGGGCAAAAGCAAAAATCCCGTCAGGGGGCGATTTCGGGTGGGGGCATTTTCGGGGGGGAGGTCAATTTCGGGGAGGGGCCGCCCCCCCCGAAAAAATACCTTGCCCTAAGGTAGGACAAGGAAATTAATAATGTCCCGCTAGTCATGCATGGTCCCGTACGTATATAATTAACCTGCTCCGTAAATCCTCCCCCCCCCCGGATTTTGGGCGTCCCCTTAATGAGATCTATACATATTGTTGCCAAAATTTCTTAAAGATATTTTTCGTTAAAATGGCTATATATTTTTAATTTAAACTGGGTTTTCTTTAGTGGGGGGTGGGGGCGCCTCGCCTCCCCCACTTTTTGGGTTCTCCCCCCACCCTTTTGGGCTCCCCCCTCCCACTCCACTATCAGGATTATCAAGGTGCGCATAAATTGCCAAATTTGGCCACTTTTTGGCCTAGAGAAAACCCAAATCCTATCGTTTTTGAAAACTTTTGCGTTTCTACGCGCAAAATACGCCAAACTTTTTTTTTACTCATTTTGGAAAACATATCTCGCTTTTCGAAGTGTATAATATATAATATACATATCCTTTAGTATTATATCTGGTTTTTTATAGGGGGGGGGCGCCTCCACCCACGTCACGTTTTGGGTTCCCCCCACTCGACCTCTCCCCCCCTACTCAGCTGCCCAGAAATTGCGAATTTTTCAGGATTTTTCATCAAAATTTTTATTTCTGTCTTGGTCCAAAATCGTCTATTTTAGTGCTTAATCTTTGGCATTTTTAGCTCATTTTATTCCCCTCCTACTATTCAGGGTATTTTTTAGGGATTTTTTTTCGGGGGGGGCTTCCCGGGGGGGGGCCCGGGCCCGGGGGGGGGGGAGAAATTTTCGGGGGGGGGGCAGATTTTTTGCAAAAATGAGCCAAAAATGGTAATTTTTGGCGTATTTTGCATGTAGAAACACAAAAAGTTCTCAAAAATGCTTGGATTTAGGCTTAAAATAGCCATTTTTGCGAAAAAATCTCCGGCGGAGCCGGAAAATTTTTGAAAATTTGCCTATTTTTGGTGAAAATTTGGGTACCCAAAAAATCCCGGGGGGGGGGAAGCAAAAAGCCCGGGGGGGGGCGATTGCGGGGGGGGGGGAGGTGTTTTCGGGGGGGGGCATGTCAATTTCGGGCCCCCCCCCCCTGTAAAAAATACCCTGCTATTGGACCCCCCCTAGACTCTTCCCCCGTCCATTTATTTTTGCCTAAAAACCCCACTATATATATACTGTTTGAATACATAAAATCTTATTCCTACGAAAAGAAAAAAGGATAAAACCTCCTCCCCCCAAAAATTTCAATATTGAGCCATTAAGCATAGGTGTAATTGGGATGGACTTTCTGACTCAATATTAACCTTATTTTGTATTTAGAAACATGTTGGCAACCAAGTTTTCGAGTTTAAAACCCCTGTCTAATGTTAAAATTAGTTAATGGTTGGATGTTTTTTTGCATTAGCAATGGCTGAAAATGCGATTTTTAGCATGAAAATAGGAAAATTTTTTGGGGGGTGGTTGGGGGGGGTGTTGGTTGGGGTTTTGGGGAGGTCTAAAAAGGGGGCCCGCCCCCAAATTTTGGGGGGAGGGGCCCCCCACCCCAACCCAAATCCCCGTTACACCTATGCCATTAAGTCCATAATACAGTTTACAAACGTGTATTTCTCGCGATAATGAACACGTTAAGCTAAAAAATTCTGACTTTTCTGGAAAATGTTGCAAAATTCGTCCCCCCACCCCGAAGTTGACCTTCCCCCCCCCTCCGAAAACGCCCCCTCCCGGGATTTATGCTTCGACCAGGGATTTTTTGAAGGCCCAAATTTTTGCCAAGACTAGGCCAATTTTCAAAAATTTTCCGGCTTCGCCGGAGATTTTTTCGAAGAAATAGCTATTTTTGGATTAAAGCCTGGCATTTTTGAGAAGTTTTTGCGTTTCACCATGCAAAATATATATGCCAGAATACCATTTTTGGCTCGTTTTTGCAAAAAAATCTGTCCCCCCCGAAAATTTCATCCCCAGGCCCCGGGCCCGGGCCTATTTTCTTCAAAATAAGGCCTCTTTTTCACGTTGTAGGCGTTTTTGTACCGTTTTTAAGTCAAAATTTTTGAACTTTTTTTCAAAAAATGGCCAGTTTTCGGCCAAATTGGTCCAAAAATCGCTGGGGGGGGGGGGTTCGGGGGGACTAGCCGAAAGTTGGGGGAGGGTATGTCAAAAATTCTGGGGGGGGGGGAATTGGTCAAACATTTGGGGGAATACCCCCCAAAGGAAACTATGGTTGCCCCTATCTTCTACTGAAGGTTCACGTTTCCTAGACTTCCCCAAAACCATCCCGGGAGAAACAGAAACCCCCCCTAAGCCCTTCCCCAATGCCCAGCAAAAATTTTTCCGCAGCGCACTTCGCCCAGGTTTCCCCCAGCCCCAGGTCCCCCGTCCCCCCCACATCCCCCCTCCCCCTCACATCCCCCTTCCAACCCCATTCAAATACCGCATGCGCCATACACCCCGCAACCGTCATCATTCAATGGCCGTTATGATTACCGCGAACGCCAATAGGGTAGCTAGCTAGTGTTCGTTTCCAGTTAACTTACTTTCCACTTACTTTCTTGTGAATGTAGTTAGTCGACAGATAAATTCTGAGAATGTTGCTCGGCCGCCGAGCAACATTCTCAGAATGTAATTGGGCGAGAAATGAACATTCAGCTTACTTTCTAAAGAATGTTGGCCGGCGGCCGACCAACATTCAAAAAGTGTAAGTTAACGGATGAGCAATATTCAAGAATCTAGTTATCTGGTCAAAACGAATTATTTGAAAGACGCATATAGGTAGACAATAAAATTCATACAAATATAACAGTAATAATATGTACTTAAGTTGTTAGTAATAGGTACTTAAGTTGTTAGTAATAGGTACTTAAGTTGTTAGTAATAAGTACTTATTAGTAGTTCTAGGTAGTTTTATATTTTCCTAATCTTAACTTAGGTACCTACGATTCTTACGTAAGTTGTTTTCGTCTTTTACTTTCTTTTGGGTCCTTGATGGACCAAACAGGTGAGACCCTTTGCTTTCTACTAAGCAAATTGAGACCTCTTAAGTCGGCCGCTGGAGGTCCAAGTTTCTAAAAATATTGGAGCTTCTGTTTACTCCAGATTTATGGGCCCCAGCAGTGACCCCTAAAACTTGATACTTAAAATCCGGCCTTTGGCCGTCTTTCTGTCTGAGTTAGGGGTCATCTGTTCCCATTAATTTGGGGGTCCTCCAGTCGCCAGACGCGCCTGTGGGCTACCGTAGGTCACGACTCGGGTGCCCAATAGCAAAAGCGTGATCATCCAAAACAGACAATCAGCTGTTAGAAGCTGAAAGGCCAGCCCCCTGACGGGGTCTCGACTGCAATTAGCAGTTTGCAGTCAGTGCTTGGCTGGCAGTCGGGGAGAGAGGTTGGTCTCTCTCCCCTTAGGAACATTTAGCTTACATTAGCCCCCATTTTGTCCGTATGTACCCGGGAGAGGTGTGTCTTGCGCCAATTATATGGAGGCCTGGACTATAGCACCTCTCCCCTTCTCCCCATTTCCCCTTAGGGTTTTTATTTCAGCAACTGCCGGCCAGGCACTCACGTTCCTGGCCGCCCCGTGAGCCCATATGTCAGTGGACGGCTCACGGGGAGCACTGTTTCTGGCCCGGGGACCCTTATGCCTGAAAGGTGGTCCCCGGGTCCCTCCACTCTCACGATTTACCCGGGGTCTTCGGACCCCGGAAGACCATTTTTGTAGTAGTTTTCGGGCCCAGTGCCCATTATTTTACATAGTTGCATTTGTGAGGGTGTGGGCATTTCGCCCCACCCTCTGGGGTATTGTTTGTAATTCCCTTTTTCCTTTTCACGCGCTTTCCCTGGTGATTTGCGAGCAGCCGAACCTCGGAAATCACTCTCATTAAAAAAGGTTTTTAAAACCGTCATTTCCTTCATTTTCTGTATTTTTTCTCAAAAGGTCCTTTTTGGCCCAACTCACCATTAAAATTGTCATGGGTTATTTTGCTCAAAAAACCCAACTTAAACCCATCATTTTTACCTTTTCTAACCTTCCGGTTTTCATTATAAAAGCCATTTTTAACTCCCAAAAATGACGCAAACTTGGGTAGTTAGTTTAAGGGAGGACCCTCACCTACCCACCTTGAGGAAAGGGAGTTAGGCCACTCCCCGGGAGTAGGTCTTTCAGGTTAGGACCCCCTTTATCCCCACAGCCGGCAACTAGAGTTGCCGGCCATGTTTTTTGCATCGCAACTCCAAAGCCACTGTTGTAACAAATGTCTTGTTTTAATCATTGCCGGATTAAAGTGTCAGGTTTCCCAAAACGCTCTAAAAACAGAAATCCATTCTTTTAAAGGTCTTTCCAACTTACTTATTATTAAGACGTTAACAGAGGAATACCGGCTCCCCTTAATTAAAGCTGTCCTTAGCATATTTTTGTAATAATTACTATAACAGCAATTATTGTCCCCCATTGGCTTTTACCTAACACAAAAACAAAAGAAAACACACACACGGGTGATCACGTGGGAATGGCCTTTTCTGGGCCATTCCCGAAATACAACGCACTTTCACGCATTCGTAGCTATTGTTAAGAATTAGTTAGGTTAGCATCTTGGGAATTAGCACAGTTCTAGTACTGTTAGGATCATAATTGCATTGTGTTGTATGAATGCGGCTCCTCACGTAAACTCCTCCAGTTGAGGTTGTGAGAGAAGTCAAGTGTGCGTGAAGTGTGGATGTTGCGTAACTGTGTTTGAATAATTGTGTGAATAACTGTGAATGTATGACTGAAATTGTATGCGTGTGTTTACTGTCCAGATGAGCGTGTGAAAGTAGCATGTGTGAGTCTGCATGAATGAGATTACATTTGCCGTGGGAGTATAGCAGTATGAATGGGACTGCTCATGTAAACCCCTCGCGGAGATCTTGAGTGTAGTACGTAGGGAACCAGTTAGAAAGGCAATAACTCTAGGCAGTAGTTAGGTATAATAATTAGAATATACGTCACTAGCAGTTAAGTTAGGTTAGAAATAACAGTTTAGTCTCATGTCAGTCAGTTTAGTAGTTCAGTTTCCAGTTATATCTTTAGGCCCAGGTTAAGAGTGGTGGTAACATCATTTGCATAATTGCGGTAATATGATTTAGGAACCCAATAGTAGGTTACCAACCCAGGTAAGGGTTATAATTGTCGTTATTAAGTCTAATTAGGCCTGTAGAGTGTAAAAATAGGCCTCAGTTAGTATCAAGCAGCCTGTAATAAGTAGTAGTCAGTAATAATCGGTAACAGTCAACCTTATCCTGTTAGTGGCCAGATTTGGGCCTTAATTAAGTATTATTCGTCAATCATAGCGAATAGGTTACACTTCCTATACTGGGTAATACGTAGTAGTTAGATTAGGTCAGTTAGCTGTAGTTTAGGTCTGTAGTGAATGCTGAGTAGTGCACACGTGACTCTATGCCCATGAGAGGCTCGGCCAGAGCCTCATTTGCATACTAAGCCAAGTAGGCCGGAACGGCCCCAAGCTTGGTCCTCTTCGTTCGTTGGATCCTCGAAAATGTCAGTTTTCGTCTGTTTTCAACTTAAAAGAACAAAATAACACATTACACGTTACGCAATACACAATTCGGGTCTCGAACCCACACGTGAAAGCCAATCGGTCCGCATAATAGTTGCTGGGGTTTTAGTCCCCACCACCTCTGTTTCTAATGGGTTTTAACCCATTTGATTCAGGTAGCCGTCGGTCTCTTCGCTCGAAGCGCGTCCATTGCTACTGGAAGCAGTCTACCAGTCTGTCTAGTTGGAGAAGCTCATTGTGGTGTATGTGTCAGTATCCTGCCTTGCCCAGTCGTTCTTGTAGTCAGTCACTAAAGCGGATCCGGAAGGAGATCCTGGTTCTTTGCGTTTTCGGAGATCTGTCCAGTCTGCCCGTTGGAATTATCTGATTTGGTACTTGTTGGATGCGTTTTGGTGCAGTCTGAGGCGTAGCGTATAGCGGAGACGAAGAGAGCTGCCTGTTTCACTGTTGGGTCACCGTTTTGAAACCAAAACATCTCGGTTTACATTTGAACTTTAAAAGAATCATGTTCAGTGAAAGTGGTACAGCTTATGTCATGATCCTCACCACTGAAGCCTCTCTTTGAACCTATTGACAATCTAGCCCAATATCCTGTATTCATTCTGAGATACTTATCTGAGGAAGCCGATCCGACCTTTCCGACAAAAACCGACACTCTTCCAGCCTGTAACTGTCATTATCCTTTCTAGGGACGGACCTCTTCTCAAAATTCAGTTATTCTGGGCAGTCAATTATACGGAGACGCCAGAGCAAAGCCAACCTCGCTCCCACTCGATTCGGATTATAAAAGGTGTGAATTAGCATATCTGGTGTGTGTGGTCCCAAGAGTTACGTAAGGGACAGAGTCACAGTAGAGGCTAGCAAAGAGCCTAAGAGTTGAGTAAGATAAAACATATAGGATACCGGTCTAGTTAGGAAGCCCATATCAGCACTAGAGTGGGTATATAAACCTGAAGATTGTACTGTAACGACCCCGAAACCGGATAATCAGCCCTAACTGCGAAAGCACCAGTCAAACCAAACCAAAAGGCAATTCTGGCAGACAGTATCTTATAATACTGTTGATTGTAATTCTGTAACTGCAGTGAACCACTGTCTGTTGGAAATTAGTAACCCTGTGTGTGTGTGTGTGTGTGTGTGTGTTCAATTTGTAATAATAAATAACCATTCTTTTAGCTGCTTCGGCTTTCGCGTACGTTTCAGAGATCCCCAACTCTATCCGTATTGAGGTTAGAATTGAACTACAGTCGCCCATTGAAACTATAAATCCCAGTTCCCCTGCCTAAAACGAACTCACCCCGTTTGACCCCATTTAGGTCAGCTATTGAGCCCTGGTTGTCAGAACACCACTACAGCCGGTGCATCAATCTAAGCGAAGATTCATCTTTGCGTGCCGACCTTGACTCGTGTCTTGGATCCTGATCAGATCTAGTCTAGCCTAGTCTATTCTAGCCCTAGCCAACTACATACGACCCCGAACCGAACAAAGATTTATTGAAGATCACGACCCCCCTCCAAATCAGAGAAATCCAGTAAAGATCTGACAGAGTCTATTACATATGCTTTCTCAGTGGGCATGAAGAGATGTTGAGTTTAACAAGCAAAACTGTCTGCAAAAGGTAAGAGTTTTCTTTGTAACATTTAAATTAATCCTAGGCCTGCTGCGCAGCAGAATTTCGTACTGTGAAAATGTTGATGTTTAGTGCAGAGCCATTTTTAATTTATTTTAGTTTTCGTCAAAGTATGTTTATATTAAAGCTAACCGATGTCTATATAGACTATTGATCGTAGCGTCGATCCAATGAATATTACATCGAAATAGTCGTCAATAAAGTATAGCGCAGCGAGGATCTTGCAAAAGTTGAAGCGACAAATAGTCTGGCTTTTTCAGAGTTGCAAGCTGCAACCAGTTTTCGCTAAAATCTTACAACTGAGAAGAATTTATATTTACTTTATGAGTCATATCTTTGGGAATTTCTGAAAGTGAAGACTTACGTGTATTTTATGCTCAGCCATCTTAAAGCACTGCTTTACATGCTTTTATGGTGAAAGCTATCTTTCGCCTGCAAAATGCATGTAATTTAAGATGGTTCAGCAAAGATAAAAGACCTGCTGCGCTTAGGCGAAGCAGGAATAAAAATTTGGACATTTTCCATGTAACTACAAAGGGTCGTAGGTCCAGAAACATATGAAGGTAGGTATCAATGCTGGAACCAGCAGTGTTTCAAAAAAATTCCCCATGCATGAAAACTCCCAGACCAAATTATTAAAGGGTTATTATTTGGTATTGCACAGCTACGCACACTAAGGGCCTTTTCAAGAAAGGGTAGAGTAGAGTTTAAATTAACTCCATCCTTTTCAAGAAAGAGTTAAAAGAGTTAATTTTAACCCTGCGAGTTAGAGAGAGTTAATAATTTTAACTCCGCGTGGATTCATGAAAAGAGTTAAAATTAACACGCGCTAACTCTGCCCTTTTCAAGAATCGCGTGCAGTTTAAAACCTGTGGAGTTAAATTTAGCTCTACCCCTTTCACGAAAGGGTTAAATTTAACTCTGCTTAACCTTTTCTAAGCATTTTCTATTGATATTTAACCCCAAGCAAAACACGCAGGTTAAGCAGAGTTAAAATTAACTCTTTTCATGAAAACATGGGGTTAATTTTAACTCCTTTTAACTTTACAGCTTTTTACCCTGCAGGGTTAAAGAGAGTTAAAACACGCAGGGTTAGAATTAACTCTGTGCTTTCATGAAAAGAGTTAATTCTAACGCTACTCTACTCCACTCTACTCTACTCTACCCTACCCTTTCTTGAAAAGACCCTAAGAAATAAAGGTATTAACAGTAAAATGCATCTACATCTACATCATTTACATACCATACAAAATAAGGATTTCTGCAATAGGCATCTACCTAGTCTTTGAGGCCGGTCGAGGTTTCACTGGCCGGCCGCCGGCCGGCCCGGCCGGACCGTTCGGTCGGCGGGCGGTGAGCTCGTAGGCCGGCCGGTGGTCGACCGGCTTCCGGCCTGGATTAGTTTGCAGAGCATCTATGATGACTGCCAAGATAATTTTCGGGTGTTATATTAGAAAAACGTAGTTGTACGTGCACACTGATTGCACAAACCAGACAAAAACCAGATATGGAGTTCATTTTAAGCTTAGTTGCTCTAAATTGTAAAGTTCTTTGTTTCCCGGCCGGCGGCTGGCCGGCAAGCAAAAGTCGTCGGTCGGCGGCCGGCATACGCCGGCCGGCCTGGAACACTACATCTATCTACTTCGTCTGTACACACCTTACAAAATAAGGTTGCCAACTGTGGTACATGAACAATATTTAACAATTTATTCTTTATTTAGATTCTAAACATATTTTATCAATGTTATATGTACCAGCGATGGAACCGGGTCACCGGGTCACCGGGTCAGTTCGGGTCACCGGGTCACCGGGTCAGTTCGGGTCACTTTTTGGACCGGGTCACCGGGTCACCGGGTCAAGAGCTTCGACCCGGTCTTTACCCGGTTTTCTAAATTTACCTCAAATTTTAGGATTTTTGGCTTACAAACTAAAATTTTAGGTAAAATTTTCGTTCGATGTACAATATTAATTTGCTTTTTTCTACACTTTAGTCTTGAGCACTTTCGCAGGTTGAGGTTATTTGAATTAGTCCGTTTCTAGCAATTTATTGTTTAGCTTTTAGTTTGAGCTTTATACGTTCCATACCATGATTATTCCATAACTATTTAGTACAATATGGTTTGCAGTTTATTTGCGCAAGCAAGGTTAACGTAGAAGGTAAATTTAGTGTTGTTTCAGTAGCCGATATTAGTTTCAGTTTCAGATTCAGTTTGAGTCGGTGGTTCGAATTAGTTTCAGTTTCAGTTTCAGTTTCAGTGACTGAAACTGAAACCTGTACAAACTGAAACCTAGTTTCAGTTTCAGTTTCAGTGACTGAAACATCACTAAATGAACAATTTAATTTAGTTTTTAACTCACTGCGTAGTGAAAACCAAATTTTTAAAGTACTCCGTGTTTTTAGACAAGTACTCATAATAGACCCTGCCAAATTTCGCAGACTGATAAATTATTGGTTTTGCAACTAATTTCTGCATAAATTTAGAAAATGCTACAGCTATACTATTAAACACATTTCAAGAAAACCTAGAGCGTATGTCATAGTTTTGGAAGTTGTCATACTTTCAAAGTAGTTTTGGAACATGGACGCCAAAAATTTAGCGTTCTTAGGCAAATTCGGAAAATTTTTTGCGACTTTTGAAATTTTATGAAAAACCGGGTCACCGGGTCAGGGCTCAACCGGGTCACCGGGTCACCAGGTCAAGCCTAAGTGACCCGTTTCCATCACTGAACTGCGGGCAATGTCATATACACAGTGTTACATGCTAATCTGATTTATCTGCGGTTATTTCAGAATAGATTAAGAAATAGTAAACCTGCAATTTAGAATTTAAAATTTCAGAAACCGTTTTAGAATTTCAAGATCCAATAAGGCGCTTGCTTTAGCGTATTCGCTCAGGTAGATTAGGATTGAGCACTAATCCTAGACAGTTACTCTATTGCACTAACCAAATACAAGCCCTATTCCATACCACATATACCGAACACCTATTGTAGCTTTTTGGGTTAAGAAATTAGACGATACTTTAAGACTACGCTCCCAATTAGCCAAACTTTAGGGTTAATACTTAAAAGTAAGTAGTAGTAAAAAGTAGTAAAAATAAGTAGTATTTTTCAAAAAATCTACTTTCAAACTTTCAAAATATCACAAGTGAGAGACTCGCGAGTAATAGCCAGTCAAAGTTGGAAAAGCGGCAACGATCAAAGGTTATTGGAAGGGTTCATCCAACTCAGTTTTAGGGGATTTTGAGTGAGAGAAAGTGAGCTAGTACAAACAATTTTACAATCTGACTATATACGTCTAAATTCAGAAAGTTGCACTTTGGCTCTTTGTTTGGCGGTTCCTAGTTGGTTCTGTACAACCAAAATACACAATATCTAGTTTTCGTTGTTCTGTTGTTGGAGTGCGAAGAAACAAGTTTTCAGTAACTTCCTGCAAAATAAAATAGGTATGACCATAGTTGGAAACTTTTACGACAGACAGCATACGGCATGTAGTATACGGCTCGTTGCTCTAGTGGCACGATTCTCGCTTAGGGTGCGAGAGGTCCCGAGTTAGACTCCCGGACGAGCCCAAAAGTTTTGTAGTGGAGTGTTAAAAATGTGACATAGTGAGTGTAGATATAGATTTGTTGAGAACGAGTTTCTTAATTTAGGATGCCACTACATTGAAAACTCAAATGAAATACTATGCCTGGGGTACGTGTTTCAGTCTGCAATTTCAGTTTTCCTAAATGTTAAAATTTCTGACTGTGTAGAGTTTATTTAGCTCAGCGTGAGACAGGTTTTTGAAAACTAAACTAATATGATCAACAGTCACCGCTCCTGAACATTACTGCGACAAATTCAAATATCATGGCTCGTTGGTCTAGTGGCATGATTCTCGCTTAGGGTGCGAGAGGTCCCGGGTTCGACTCCCGGACGAGCCCGAAATTTTTGATGCAAGAGTTTAATTTTATTTTTGCAAAAATATTTTCTGTTCATTAATGCCAAAAATACTCATTTAAGTCCATTAATATGGTTGAAACAAATTACAACAAATTACTTTTAATATATTTAACTATTTAAAAAGACAAACAGAAATTGCTCTGAAAATATGAGTTCACACTTCTTTCATTCAATTATTCCTATTCAGCCCCGCCAGAAGCCTGACCCACAAACACCTGGTGATGTTTGTAGTACAGGTACATGTATCGATCCACGCTCAACTGGCGAGCATCGAAAAAGTAGTCGCCCATGATGGCGGCCCAACTGCCGCCAAACTGCTCCGTGAATTGGTCCGCAATTCGATCGGCGATCTCGCCATAGACGGTCCGAGAGATGACGTTGTCTTCGCTGACGGCCCGGTCCAATTCCTCCTTGACCAGCCGTTTGAACAGCTGCTGCTGATCCGGCGTCATGTTGGAGGGAGGTGAGCTGAGCGAGGTTACCTCCGGAAAGAACTGAAATAAAAAAGCGAGCAGAGATGATAAAGAAATGACTGACGGTATGGAATTAAGTCAGCGCTTTTGGGGGTTTTGACCTTCAGTGTGATTGACTATGGTCTCTGGCTATTTACAAAAGTACAGCCTATAGATAAGGTCATCGAGATCTTGATTGAGTCGACAGAATAGTAAAATCTCTACGTTGCTTGTCAACGCTGCTGCTAATGAGGTAAAGCTTAATTAACACACTCTTGTTAGCACTAATGCCTATTTTTGTCAAAACATTGTGCCAAACTATTAGGTATTAGGTATAGGTACTATTAGGAATTGTAGAGCAGTTGGTTGGGTTATTCAATTGGGTAAGGTCGTTTCTGGTACAAGTTGAGGAATCTCGCGTGAGTTGTGTTAGGTTCTTGGCATTCACTCTATTTTGGCCAAGTTTCTTTACATAATTTGTCTGGAGCCTTTGTATTTTCTAATAATTGTCACTGGGTTTGCTTGAAATTATTCAATAAACCTTTGTAACAGTTTCGTCGAGTCGAAGTTGGTCAGAGCCGTACATTGCTCCAATATCGCACACCACGGTATTTCATCTGTAATCTAGGATTCTAACTTAATAATCAAGTAGGCGACAACAGTTTTACTAATTCTCGTAGACTCAAACCTCACAGTGGGATATTTTAACGAGTTTGTAAAATTTATGTCGCATCTCCTCTGGTTCTTGAGAGAATTCACCTTAGCCTTGCCTCGGGTAACTGCAATATGCAATTATTCAGTGCCATACGGTGGACCCAGTGCAAAATTTGGTATGGCACTACCCCTCATCGTAAAAGCAACTGGGGTGTGGCACTAAGGAAAAATTCAGCACAAAGCTGAGGTCTGCTATGTCGAAATAGGAAATCGAAAAAGTGTAAGTTATATGTAATATTATTGTATATAATCCTGCGCCAAAAAATCTCGAAACTGGTGTAAGATACCGGGTACATAATATTTGTATAGTTTTAAAACTCGAAACAGATACTGATACTGTGTCACTGTGGAATTAGAATTTTGAATTTGGTATTCAAAAAATTTAAATTAATTTTTGAACTTAGCAAACTACCGAAAGTCGCTAAATTCCGTCGCATTTGGTAACCAAAAATTAGGGTCATTAAGTTTTGTTTAGCTGCATAAAAAACTGAGGTCCAAACTAAAAATTCTAATTCCACAGTGGGACAGTACATGTATAAAGGTTCCAAACGATACCTAATGTTCCTTGTAATTCTTTGCCAGTGTAAAAAATTTTTTCTGTAAAATTGTGAAAATTGCTAATTTTTACAGACAGGCATTTTACGACCAGGCTATATTTCAAAATAGCATATTTTGCATTTCAACATATTTATTTATATTTATTTATTAAAACTTGAAGTTGACTAGCGAACATTTACTTCAATTGGCTGCAGAACTCTCGTACTCGATCATATTCAAATGGCACACAGATGATGACTCGAACTTGCAGAGAACTGAACGAAACTACTCAAAATTTGAACTTGACATGCACGACATATGTGGTTAGTTTCTGTGAAAATGAACGAAATCTATGATATAAAAATCTTTCAAGATTGACTCCCCCCCTTAGCTGCTAGCTTAACATAATAGCTCAAAGGTCGTATGTAAAAGCAAAAATGTTCTATTCGGTGACATCTTTCCATTTAGGGGGGTTGCACCAAATAAGGGACAGTCCCAAATAAGGGACACTTTTTGCTTCTCTAAGCTGACACGGTTTTTTACAAATTCGTTTTGCAAAACAAATTATATCGCTAAAAAGCTCAATGTCACAGCTACATTTTGATATATTTTGTTTCCATACACACTGACATGATCGTCAGGAAATTCAGATAGAACGTTTCTGAATTTAGAATTTGAACAGAATCTCTCCTGTGAAAAAATTTTCACAACATTTACATTTCGCGGCGCACATTCATTGTGTTACTTTTATCTGAAATTTTTATATTTTTAGAATGCTCAGATAGTCTGCAATTTTTTGGCATAAATTTTTTATAATAATGTTTGAAACTTGATTTTATCTAAATTTTTAATTAATTTTTGTTAAATTTTCAAGAATGTGCCAAATAAGGGACAGCTGGTGCCAAATTAGGGACAGCAACTGGAGCTTAAATAAGGGACAAATTTGGAGGCCGCAACGTCGTCGGATCGACTCCCAGCAACGACAAATATGGTTTTTATTTTTGTATTAACGAAGCTATTAGTTTATTCTGACATATTCTATGGTTATTAACCGTGATGACTGTATTTCATATTTGTCATATAATTGATAAAATTAAAGCATTGATGAAAACGAAAATTCTGGTAGTAATGTGTTTCCAGAGTGTCAAACGGACAAATAATTAACTAGTTTTCGCATTTTCACTTATTATAAATGTCAGAAACAAAAATTCAGCTGTCAATTTTAGGAAAGTGTCCCTTATTTAGTGTCAAAAAAGCTGTCCCCTATTTGGTGTCCACTGTCCCTAATTTGGCATATAGTGTCCCCTATTTAGTGTTTAGAAGAGAAAACTGATGCGAAAATCTTTAAAAAATGTGAGTTTTTAAGTGTTTCAAATTTAACGCAAACAAAATTGATTTTCTTGTGCAGCAGAAATTGAGCTTTCCGCTGATATAAAGATTACGTTGTGGTTCCTCATAGATGTTGCGTAAACTACGTTTCTCTTCCAAAAACAAAACTTTCAAACATTTTGTCAGTTTGGTGTCCCTTATTTGGTACAACCCCCCTATGTCAACCAATCAGGTGTATCGATAAGGAACTGAGTGAATAGTGGCAAAAACCAAAGATATTATCTTTTCACCTAAAAATGCTGGACTGGCCTCAGAATGTTAAAAGAACACCGTATTTGGAAAGTTTCATCAACTTTCATCATAAAAATTGGAGCTTGTAAGTTGTAAGGTTACATTTACACAAAGCGATGCCAGCACCTTAAAGAGCTCCATGCTTTGTTTGATGGTTGTCATCGAAATGCCAATCATGAAATTGAACAGACATTTTATGCCAAATTTACCAAAATATATATTGCACTTTTTCAAAATTTGAAAACGTTGTTTGAAGGCATTGTAAGGCAAAATGATCCCACAAAATCCCACTGATCCCACATGGGATGAGTTTTCAATCCCATCCCATCACATGGAATCCCTGATGCCAACACTTGCTGCCGTGTTTAATCAAAAATGTATATAATTTGGTTTAGGCTTGTTTAGAAGTATAATCATATGTAATCGATGGGTGCGCTATGGCGGGTACGTCTCGGAAAAGGCACTGAGCATATCGAAGAGCTGGAAGTAGGTTAAGAATTTTGAGCCACACCCATGCCGCCACCTGCGGACCCTTGACCCTACCCACCTGACCCACACTCGTGACCCGCGAAAATTTACATGACCCGCGTGCTCCACTTTCGGTTAATTATGTCTAAGGCTAAATGGTCAAAAACTGAAATAATGGAAATATTTTGCAGTTAAAACCATTTCAACATGACTGCAGTTGAATGAAAAGCAACTGAATTGAATATGTATCTGGAATCTTATATAATTTTGGAATTTAAAGCAAATGAAAGAAAAAAATTAATGCACAATTACGAAATTTTTTTGGGGAGCAGAATTAGTAGGCGGTCTTAATTGCCTAATATAGGATGTCCAAGAATTCACTGAACTTAAAAGAAAAAACCTTTCTATGTTCCGGTTCCAGTTCTTATGTAGATTCTGACTTGTACATATTTTGTTAAGTATTTACAAGAATTTACCTCTACTATTTACAAGAGTCGTGGCAGTACTAGATGGCAAGCGCTGTCATTATTTGAAAATATTGGCTTCACTTTGTGGAAGCCGTGATAAATTTTGGCCAGATCTTACGGAAATACAAATGACAGAAAATATTAGAATTCGGCGAAGCCGAAAAGCTTTTGAAGTTTTAGTACTGAAATATGGATTTTGGCCCTGGACTGACCCAAAATGACCCACCTTAGCCCCGCGGCTCACTAGTGCTGTGCTGACCCACATATACCCAACCCGCGGGCACCCGTGCCCGATTTTCAGCCCTGCCGCTCATAACGCGTTAGAGTCAAGGGCTTGAAGCATAACAGAGGTATTAAACGTCAGATATTACCGAAAAATTGACTTCTGTACTAAAATTCCAAAAGATTTCTCAGGTGTTCAAGTAAATCGACGAAAATTTTGAAATTTTTCCAAAAATTTATAATGAATTTGCAAACTTTTTTTCACAAAATTGCAAATAATTTTACGACAAAGTACATACGTTAATCCATAACATAATCCTAGGTACATACCCGTCTGGGTGTGGCCATGCAGTAGACCGCAAGAGCCGCGAAACAGATCAGCACCTTCATGACTAGGCTTAATAGTGCAACCTCAACTATCAAAAACAAACGGTAAACTGATTTCAACTAAGCGTAACGCCCAAATAAATAGCTGTTGCATGTTTAGACGCTTGTTTAATGCTGATAAGGCCATTTCCGTTGTTTATGCATGTTTTCCAGCGCTTATCTAAAGATTAGCTAAACAGTAATCTCAACTGTTATTTATTTATGTTTGTTGTTCTTGCTTAATTCTGTCGGGGCGGGATTGTTTTCCCACACTGATACGAGAATAACAGCGTAGTCCACAGTGGATTACAGCATAACATTGGGAACAAGGAAAGTATTTACTCCAATGGGCACATAACACAGAATGAAACTAGCGACGGAAATTTGACCACCTTGGAAACAGACCTGTTTTGAATTTTTCTTGGGGGGTTTTGATATTTAAAACTACAACACTTCCAAAACGGAAACAGAGTTCCTTGCTCAAGCAAAGCTGCAGCTTGGTAGAGCTGCATATTATATCCCTTTGCAATCTTGCATTAGTAATTCTCTACTAAATTCAATCAGGTGCCAAAGTGGCTTTGGATTGAATTTCCTGTGTTCATTTTCATCGCATTCTGATTTTAATCTTAGGTGCATTGGTTAACGCGGATAAGGGGTAAGAAATCATTGCCGGAAAAAAACTAGTTTTATGCTAAAGTTCAAGAAAATTTGGGGCTTCGCCGAAATTTTTTTACCTAAAATTTTTAAGTTTTCGTGAAAATCGGCCAAAATATCAAAATTTTTTTAAGCACCGAAAATTTTGTTGCAAATTGTTGAAATTCATTGACGCTGACAACTGAAATTTTAGCTTGTGCTATTAAAATGTTCGCCCGGCAATTGGTGTGTCACTCGCCAAATCTTGACGCTATTGGTGTGTCACTTTTTCTTTAAAGTTTTTAGTTCCGTTTTCGTATAGTTCCGTGTGGTGAAACATAGCGATTCTTTTATTTCTCTTCTGTTTCTCTTCCCTTTTTGTGTATTTATTGTAGTTATCTTGATTTTTATTATTTTTCTTCATTCCTTTTTTCGACATGTTTTTTCAATTTCCTTGCTAATGTTTGTTTCATTGTTTTGGCGTAGCAAGCAACGTTTTCGTGCTGCCTTCTATTTCGTTTTCCTTCAAGGATCTCTTTAAGCATAGTAGTTTCGTTTTAAAAGCACTTCATTAGTTGTTTATTACTTTCGTCTTTGAAGTTTTTTGCAACACTCAACTTTCCGTATTAAATTAGCTAACTGCTGGCTCAGCATTATTGCTCAAGCTGTGTAGGTGTGAAAGAAGGAAAGCAAAAAGCTAAATTGTCGAAAATAAGACTAAATAATTAACTAATTACGTCGAAAACTTAACACAAAAGCTCAAGGAAGGAAAATAGAGCAAAAGATCCGACCCAGCATTTCCAAACTTAGCATTCATTCATAGGCCCCTTTTTGCAGCCTGTCTTCGTAGCCGGAATGGCCGAGTGGTTAGAAGGGCGGGCTCTTAAGTCACAAGTGTGGGTTCGACTCCTACTTCCGGTTAAAATTTTTTCAAAAAGTTTCTGCTAGGTTAGCTAGCTAGAAACTTTTTAGGTGAGTCGAAAAGTTCTACATTAGCCAAATTCAACTGGCATTCATTATTTGACATGCACTTGCACTAACAAAATCAAATTTCTTGAGAACAAAACGAAGGTTTAAATTAGAATCTATTTTTAAAACGGGAAACGTATATAGCTTTTCTAACTTAAACATGGCTTCAATTTAGAACATTTTTCAGTAATGAGCAAACATGAAGTTAGATGACGGTTGAAATTTAAATAAAAATGAGACATTCGTTTTTATTTCAGAAGATAACTGGGGTTTGTTGTCCGAAGAAATATCGGAAAAGCGGTAGAGGATCAATGAAAAGAAAAACCGGAGAATAAGTATTCATTTAACAAAATAAAATTTGGGCTGCTTTTACATAATATTTTAAGACACAAGGACAATTTCTGTGACTGTACCCGGGGGGCTTTCTTAAAATGTCCCATTATGTCATATTATTGATTACTGTAAGAAATGTCTATAAATTTGCTTAATAAATGCCCCCTTTTCAGCTTTTCAGTTGCAAGAAACGTATATACATGTGCTAAGGAGATGCCCCCTTTTCCGCATAATTATGATGCTTGTTGTCGATTAACATTTCTGGTCTATAGATTTTAAATATTGCCTCAAACATTCTGAAAATCCAATTAGAAAAGTTTAGATCTTACTGGGAGTCGAACCCAGGAATCTGTGATTATTAGACGTCAGCCTTGACGTCTACGCTACGAGAACTAGTAAGCCTTTTGTCTTAATTTGCCTTCAAGGATCTCTTTAAGCATAGTAGTTTCCTTCCTGATTTCGTTTTATAGGAACAAGTTAAGTTTCATACCAACTTTTTATTGAGTATACAGAGTTAAGGATGAAGTAAGAATACAATTCCCAACAAAAACAACAACTAAAATTAAGTTTTTATGAAAATCATTTGCATGGCAGAACTGTATAATTATCTAGAAACTGACAGAATTGTTACTAAATTATTCTAATTGCTACTGGGCAGTGTTTTGCGTTTTGCAGTCTAGCCAAAGAAGAAAGTCCACAGAACCTTATGCCTATGTCCGTAGGATTCATTCATAAGCCCCTTTTGACACCCTTTCTTAAGAGTTCGGATGGCCGAGTGGTTAGAGCGGCGGAATTTAAAGTTAGAAGTGTGGGTTCGATTCCCAATTCCGGCAATTTTTTTCACCAAGTTTCTGCTAGGCTGACATGACACAACTTGCCAAATTAATTTGCGTATTTGCAGACGAGGAACTGTATATGTTTTGAAAGAGAATTGTTGCGCTTTTTGTTACGCTACTACGCTTCCTGTGATATTTTATCGCCTGCTATTGCATACATAACTAATTGTCAGGTACGTTTGTATTTAATTGAACTTTTTCGAAACTAAACCTTATTTCTAAAGTGAAGCTCTTTTAGTATATATATGTATATAGTGTTAAGTCCGCTCGCAAAAGTGCAATTTTCTGACATAATAATAGGAACATCTGGGCGTTTTCAGCAGATGAAGTTTGGTTTTTCTCAACGTATATACCGCGAAAGTGAACCTTTTTGATAGTTTATCGCCGCTCGGCCCGGCTTGCCACCTGGCAGGCCGGCCAAAGGTGGCCTCACGGCTATTTTGGCCAAAAAGGCCAATTTTGCGTCAGAGTTGCAGAGCTCAGGGAACAAGCTAGAGACAAGCGGATTGTTGTATAAGAAACTTTGGGTTGGGTACCAGGAATAGCGAGGGTGAATTTCGATATCTGGCCGGGGCCGTTCGGGGAAGTCCCAACTCCACAGAAGATAGTCAAAAATAGGCCTAATATGTTGTTTTGGGCCATCTAGTGGGACGCATATAAGGGTTATCGGGGTCGCTGAACTTAAGTAATTTTGAAGCATTATGAACCATCCAATGCAGTTATGTATGTGTTGCGCTTTCATTGGTTGGAGAACATTGTCATTTTTAAAGCTTCATTACGCGCTCAAAATGTGACAATAAAGGATAGAAGATTTCAACTCGTTTAACCCCGTGCTGAGACGCGGGTTAAAATTCAATGTAAAATCTCGTGAGCGAGTTAAACGAGTTAAATTTAACCCATTCATGAAAGGGTAGAGTTAAATTTTACTCTGCAGGTTTTTAACTCCACGTGTCGTTCACGAAAAGAGTGGAGTTAAAAGAGTTAATTTTTAACTCTTTTCGCGAATGACCGAAGGGTTAAAAATCTTAACTGTGCTTAACTCGGCGAGTTAAATTTAACTCCTTTAACCCATTCGCGAAAAGGATCGAGTTAATTTTAACAGATTTAACCCATTCGCGAAAAGGCCCATAGTTACTAAGTTGGGGACATCATCTGCACGATATCGGCCCACCCCCCCATAAATTAGACCCCAGTGACCCCCCCACAAATGTGTACCTAGTACACATTTGTGTACCATCACTCGCTTGTATCTTTATGTGTTGAAGCCAAAAACGTTCTATCAGCAGCTGGCCACTTTCGAGCTTCAATGGTACACAAATGTGTACTAGGTACTCATTTGTGGGGGGAGTCGCTGGGGTCTAATTTGTGGGGGGGTGGGCCGTTATCGTGCAGATGATGTCCCTAACTTAGTAACTAAGAGTGTGACGCTTGTCACATTCTTAGTTATTATGTACTATTGCTAGTACCTAGTTGGTTTTTGTCGCTCTAACGAAGAAAGCAAATTGATACTGACGTGTATGGTCGATGCAGGCATATTATTTCCTGACTCTCTATTTTAGCATCATATTGTCCCCTCAACTCCCGTCTCGCCCAGTTCATCCTTTGAGGATATCAGTGTCACCGAAAACCCTGCCAGCTTTGGACGCGACTCCTCGTCCAGACAAGGATGGCCTGCCACCTTTTATTCCGGCCCCTTCCGTTCGTAGCTCTCCACGACATCGTCTGCCCGGGGGCTACGCGGTTCCGTCTTCCTCTACAACTCCTGTTTCGGACTACACTTCAACCGTACCCGGTGCTACTACTGTAAGTTGCTGTCAAATGGGTTTTTGTTCTCGTTAATATGGCTAAAGGTTTGTTTGCAGTATGATTCCTGTCGTTTCCTTGGACATCTTTCTTAAATTCTCGCTGTTGTTTAAGATTTGCAATACACTCATTGCACACTGTTTTTTTGGGAAATGTGGTTGGCGCAATTTGTGTGTTCTTTGTTTGAAGACGAGCCTGCGCCCTTGAATTGTTCCGTTTTCACGACCTGCTTAACACGAACGTTTTATTTTTGTTTCTCTGCTAAATTTTTCTATTTTTAAAATAATTGAGAGAGGCTTCTTGGGGCCTTTTCAAGAAAGGGTAGAGTAGAATTAAAATTAACTCGATCCTTTTCATGAAAGAGTTAAAAGGGGCAAACTCAAGCTTGAGTGGAGTTAAAGATAGTTAAAACAGTCATTTTTAACTCTACTCTACTCAACTCTATCCTTTCTTGAAAAGGCCCTTGGTTAAGATTTGATTTTTTGGAGAGAATTTTTCACCATTTCAGATCTCTATGCCAAATTCACCTATGCATGATTGCTCAGGGAATGTCGACACAACGGCTGTCGCTTCTGGTTCACAACCAGGTAGAGAAACTCATCTAGGCAGTCTGGATCGGAAGCCGCTCAAGCTGCGTCATCAACAACGCTTGCTGGATCAGATGGGACAGGCTGGGCCGGCCGTTAGACAGCTGTTGGACGCTGGGACAGCTGGGCTGGCCGCTGGCAGAACGCCATCCATCCTGGAACCGAAAAGCAATTCATATGCAATTTAAATTTAAATAAATTTGCAACTTTAAACTAAAACGACCAGATTAAACGATTACAACGACAGTCCAAAAGCGACCAGAAAAGGTCAAAATTATCTCTTAAATTAGTTGAATTGTTTTCTGCATTCTCGTCATAAGAAGAACTCGTCGTTAAAATTTTGAATTCTAGAAAGTAAAAAAACGATCGAGGCGCCATGAAAGGCGAAAACGCAGAAACAGCTCGTCCTCATCCTCCAGCAGCAGTAGTACAGAGACATCGTAGAAAAGTACGAGTTGGCTAAACCCTTTTATTATTGAGTACAAGAGCTGGTTCTTTTTGTTTCCGAAACAGTCAGATTTCCTAGTTGTCCTTGTACGGGGGGTAGTTTTGATCCAATTCTTTTTATTTGTTTTTTATAGTTAAACTTTGATATTTAAGGTCGTGATTCCTTCTGGAGACATCAAATTTGAACCCTTATTGCTCATTCATTCCTTTGAGTTAATGAGCTATTTTTATATCAAAATGGAGCTTAACATTTTCTCTTTCTAATGAATACAGTGAACGTAACTTTAGCTCTAGGAAATTGTTTTACTGCATTTTCGAAATAACTTAATTGTCCAGATTTTTTGCAGACTAGAGTAGATTTTTGGTGAGGCATCGGCCACATCATTCGATTCCGTTATCATACAGCTGTGGACCCTTTTTAATTATTATGAAACCGCTTTTCGTTATAAAGAAATTAGCTAAAAAGTAAGCGCAACCTGGATTTTGCCTACTTTTCCCAAATTTGGCAAGAGTCCACTTTAACTAGAAAGCAGCAATCGGGGCAACTAAAAAGGTCCCTGGGTATGTTTGTATAAAACAGGTATAGTAAGTGGCAACCCTCTAGCTTGCATAGTAAATGCTCCCCAATCGCTGGAAAAGATTTGGTTATTTTTGCAAAAACTACATTTTTTATGATAGCGGTAAACGAGATAGCAGTTAATACCGGTTCATACTCGTTGTCCTTTAGTGCTCTGTGCTTCAGGCAGTGCTTTGTGCTTTTGGTCCTAGTCCTCCCGTCCTTTAGTGCTTTATCCAATAGAGACGGGTGCTTTGTGCTTTGTCACTGTGCTTTGTACTTTTGTGGTTGATAACAGTAGTGACGACTCTACTTGGAACAAAAACGTAGAAACAGTAACAATGAAGGGCGCACACGTGGAAATCCAAAAGGGTCCTGGTAACATATTCACCTATATGTGTATAGTTTTCATTTGTACTCTGTTTTCAACAGCTGTTGCGGGGACCGCGCATATCACGTGATGTTATTTCCCACGAAGTACACGATAACGTAATCATAGGAAACCTAATTTGCATGTTTAGGAATTCTTAACTTAACTTAACTTAACTTAATTAATTCTTTATGTATATATGTTCAGGAGAACTTTACTTTAGGAGAACAAACTACTACCGCTGTGGGGGGTTTTCTCATAATTTTAAGGCGGACATGACATTAACTTCAATCTATTGATTTGTCCAATATGGTCGCAAACCAGCCGACTTCTACCTTCTACTAACCTGTTATCTGTTTATTTTTCAGTGGTTCTATATCTTTGGTGGCTTACTGAAAAAATGTGCTGCACTGTAGGCATCTGAATGGGAGAACTTTGTTTTTGTTTTGTTCCGATGACCAAATGGGAAGACAAAAGATATCACACTTCTTTATAAATTTCAGCTATGATATTTTGAAATCAAAAACCGTGGATAAACTTGTATTTCAGCGAAATGCCCTTGTCACAGCTTGCTACTACACATAGACGGAGAGAATTTTAAAATCTGTAGTCATCTTCGTATCTGCATTAATACCAAAGTATCTTGCCCTGCGTAATTTTTATAGAGCTCAGACAAATAAATAATTCAATTCATCTAATTTATTGCATCTAATTCCTAAAACTACAGTTTGCATAGCTATAACTTTTAGCTCAACGGAAACTTTATCTGTGCAAAATGAAACATTAAAAATTATAATTGTACTTCAGCATTCAAAGAGCAGAATGGTGGCTCGTTGAATTAACGCGGAAAAATTGTAGTCCCACCCAAGTTCCGGCAATCTTAGACCAAAGAAATGTTGCTTAATCCTTTTCCTCGTGGTTGTTTTTAAAAAAGGTAAAAAGGTAAAGGACCCCCGGAGTAACTCCTATCCTCATGCGAGAATATACAGGGCGTCGGTGCTAAAAGCCACTTGAGCCAGGAGTGCTACCTCTGACGATAGCTGCAACTGTGGAGGAGGGGCCAGCTCCTCAGGGCAGATGCCTACACAGTCTCCTGTTACCTTCCCACATAAGTGGTACCCATTTACCGACCAATTAAGTATGGATAGCTGGGTTGGCTAGAGCCCACGGCTGTGGTTGTTTTTAGCTTCAGATGTGTACAGGAAATAAATATTCTTACAGCAAGTGAATCATTTTGCTATTGAATTGTGTTCATTTTATGCGACGGCGACACGGGTAGCGGACTGACGGACGGACTGATCTGAAACGTTTTATAGTCAGTCATAACAGTAGCGACGACTGTCCTCCCTATAGTAAATGTAGAAATGGCTTTCACGGAGGGGATAGGCGTGAAAATTTTGGACGTTCCTGGTAAGCACTCGTTAACATTTTTTATTACAGAATATTATTTCCTGTTAGCTTTTGTTAAACAGGAAAATCACGTGACATTCATTAGACAGATCAAATCAAATTCATATGCATACTTATGCAGAAGAATGCAGCAGCAACCCTTCCGGGGAAACTAATTTGCATAAAACTCATTTTACGTTTCGAACAGCGACTGTATTCCATGACTTTTTCTGTCTCGCTGATCACGTGAAAACCATACTACTTTTGTCTTTTCGGGTTTAGCGAACAAAGGGGGAAAGGCGTCGCCAAAAGTCCGCTTGGGGAGGGGTAAAGAAAAATTTTCGAGGGTGCGGGGTCGGCGAAAATTCGGTTTTTCGTCCAAATTTCGGTTTTAAAATTTCGATTTTTTCTAATGTCTTACTTTTTCACAAATTGCTGTCTTTTCCCAGGAACATATCAAAAACAACGATATTTTAAAATTTTCTTCAGGAAAAACAAAAATCAGTGAACAGGGGCTTATGTAAATGAAAACAGGCTTGTCTGCAGACAACAGGATCTCAGTATACTGATACTGTAGCTGAAGTAATACATGTCCTATTCTGAGCCTGGGAATATACATCGTCCACCCTGACAACCTAAACATGAGAACAGGGTAGGCATGCTACAAATACATGTCCTGTCCGCAGCCTGACAAATTTACAAAAAAGGAGCCCACTGGAAATCAGTGAACAGGGGCTTGTGTAAATGAAAACAGGCTGAAGGAATCAAGAGTGGCCTGGATGTTGCGTAGTATATTGTGCAGTTCTTGTTTAGGCCGCTTCGGTTGAAGATCTTTAAAATTTTGAGATGGGTATTTAGACATAAAGTTCCACTGCAGAACATAAATTAACATAGAAACAGGAAAACAACAGAATGAAAAGATATGATATTTGAATAGGCACTAAGAAACGACAGTTCTACAGCTTAAAGTCATACATAACAAAAGCGCTACACGTAATTGTTTTATATTTTAAAAGTTGGTTTTATCTTACTGGTAAACACCTTCAATGTCAGTTGACTCTTCAACTCACCTAAAAAGTTTCTAGCTAGCTAACCTAGCAGAAACTTTTTGAAAACATTTTAACCGGAAGTAGGATTCGAACCCACACTTGTGACTTAAGAGTCCGCCCCTCTAACCACTCGGCCATTCCGGCTATGAAGACAGGCTGCAAAAAGGGGCCTATGAATGAATGCTAAGTTTGGAAGTGCTGGGTCGGATCTTAGCGCCCGCCGAAATCAGTGAACAGGGGGCTTATGTAAATGAAGACAGGCAGGCTTTTCTGTAGAGAACAGGATCAGGGTTTACTAATACTGCAGCTGAAATAATACATGTCCTGTTCCACCATGACAACCTAAACACAAGAACAGGACAGGCATGCTATAGATACATGTCCTGTCCGAGCCTGACATTTTTCCGGCTACGCCTCAGCGTAGCCGGCTATTATACATTATTCTCTATGTATTTACTTCTACATCAAATCAAAAATTTTGCTGCAGCCAAGTTCTCATGTGTTGAATATGTGTGGGGGTCTCGGAAACCGGTTTCAGTACTCGGTGTCACACTTTTCTTTCTTCGCTTTGGACGTTCACATAACGAAAAAGTGCACGTAATGATATGTAGATATTATGCAAATTAAGCTATATTCTAGCAAACGTATTAGTTCAAAGGAGGTATATGTGAGCAAACAATTTAGAAGGGTTATTTAATAAGCTACTGTTAATGAAATATTCCATTGTCTATACTTACTTAATACTTAACACATCTCAACACTCTAAAAGTTCCTGCTGCGGATGAGATTCGCCCATTTAGACTCAGCCTTTCTCCATGCTTACTCATATAATATACATGCAGCTAACAGTTGTATCAACAGGGACAATAAAACTGTACTTTATCCTGACTTACTTACTTGACGTACTTACTTGACAATTGATAGCAATAGTCTGTACCAGGCAAACAAACTCCTGATCTCGCACCAACAAGACTCTCTTTCACTGTTTTCCTGCTGGTAACCGACTTATTACTGTTTAACCGAGCGGTAATCGACTAGCTATACTCCATGGCTATCAAGGCCAATTCACACCTCAACACATTTTCTATGTGAAAGCATGTCAACAATCTCCAAAAAATTTCAGCGACAAAATCTCAAAATATTATCTTTGACTGCGTAGCCGGCACAATACTTTTAGAAAAGTTAAGCTCCGCACCTTCCAACAACCATTTTGCATACAACTTCTGCTTGTTACAAAAAAGGAGCCCACTGGAAATCAGTGAACTATGTAAATGAAGACAGGCAGGCTTTTCTGTAGAGAACAGGATCAGGGTATACTAATACTGCAGCTGAAATAATACATGTCCTGTTCCACCCTGACAACCTAAACACAAGAACAGGACAGGCATGCTATAGATACATGTCCTGTCCGAAGCTTGACATTTTTACAAAAAAGGAGCCCACTGGAAATCAGTAAACTATGTAAATGAAGACAGGCAGGCTTTTCTGTAGAGAACAAGATCAGGGTATACTAATACTGCAGCTGAAATAATACATGTCCTGTTCCACCCTGACAACCTAAACACAAGAACAGGACAGGCATGCTATAGATACATGTCCTGTCCGAAGCCTGACATTTTTACAAAAAAGGAGCCCACTGGAAATCAGTGAACAGGGGGGCTTATGTAAATGAAGACAGGCAGGCTTTTCTGTAGAGAACAGGATCAGGGTATACTAATACTGCAGCTGAAATAATACATGCCCTGTTCCACCGTGACAACCTAAACACAAGAACAGGACAGGCATGCTATTGATACATGTCCTGTCCGAAGCCTGACATTTTTACAAAAAAGGAGCCCACTGTAAATCAGTGAACAGGGGGCGTCTATCTATACAGCCTATGTAAATGCCTACAGGCAGTCTCGATTAGTACAAACGTGTGAAGATTAGTATGCCTAGTACAGGCGTGTGAACGTCTGTATGCCTAGTACAGGCGTGTGAACGTCTGTAGCCTAGTATAGGCGTGTGAACGTTTGTAGTAGTTGTCATGACAGCTATGATAGGCAAGTTCCATAAATAACACTGGAGGGAGTGACGCATGAATTGGGCGCCAAATTTTCTTCTTTCCCAAGAAGAAGAATATAAAAGAAAATTAGATTGTGTGGGGAGGGGACCCAACAAAATTAATCCTTAAGCCCGGTTCATACTTCGTGTGCTTTGTGCTTTGTCCTTTTGTGCTTTTGTGCTTTTGTGCTTTGTGCTTTGTGCTTTCCGGTTCATACTTTTTGGAAAAGCACAGTTTTCTACTTCAAAAATGTGCTTTGTGCTTTTGTGCTTTTGTGCTTTCGGGTGTGCTTTCGAATGTTGAGCCGAGTTCAACATTTTGAGTTGTGCTTTTGTGCTTAGCCAATCAAATTCCAGTATTTTTGGCATTATCCAATAGAAAAGAGAAGGCGGCGAATCAGAAGAGATAGAATACGGTATTAACGAAGATATAGAAATAAATGATGGAAAAATAGGAAAATTCTAAAACTTAAAATGTAGGCATTTAATTTTAATTTGATTTCAATGTGCTTTCCTAACTTTGTGGTGCTCGACACTGAAAATTAACTGGTTTATAAGAGGAAAAATGACAGCGGTAACCCATTCATGCCAATTTGCTTGTTATAAGTTATGATTAATATTGTAATATGAATTGATACTATATATTAAAATTTTTATAGTCCTATGTTATGTACAATGCATACTATATTATTAACATCAGTTACAGTTTGTTAAACAACTCAATAACTGACTAAATAAATCTTACTAATTCTAAATTCTTAATAATTAAATAGTTAGCTACGTTGGTTATGCTTATGCATTACTATATTTGATTACTATAGAATCTCTCTAGAATTACTATAGAAGCTCTTCAATCCTCATCCCACTAGCTGTATAGATAGAAAGATTCGGCTGATTGAAGAATGCTCGCACGTCCACTTCAATGTGTGATACAGTAGCAGTTCCGTCGTTCACCAGCATATTTCTGAATCGACCCGAACCAATTGGCTTTCCCGTCCCTTCGTCGATAAACCCAAGCTGAACATCCAGCCTGTGTTGTGGATCCGAACGAGGACGCTTGATTGGTCTGATAGCCGCAGGGCTGTTTGGTATGGGAGCAGGACTGATTGGATTGATCATGACATGGCCTGGTACAGGTGGTCTAATTGGAAACTGTGGCATATGAAACGACGCAGGCGATTGAGCAGCTCTGAAATAAAAGAAAATAAACAAAAATAAGGAAACAGCTACTATACAATGCAAACAAGCAAGAAAGCGAATAAATAACAAATCGGAGCAAACCGCCAAATCGCCAAAATTTAGTCAGGAAAAGGATACTATTTCATGAAAAAGAAACATTCCAACCATATTATTTTGCTGCCGTAGAAGAAATAGAATTAAGACATAGAATAGATAGAGAAGTTAGATCCAAAATCATTTAAATTTTGATCATGATAGATTTAACATTAACAATACCGGCTTGGAAGCTGCGGACCAGTGGGAATTTCAGCATTTCCACCACAAACAAGGTATTCATTCCCAACAATTTCCTCCACGCAAAATTCGTCGCTTTCCATTGTCTGGAAAAACTACAGGTAGCGTCACATCCACTGGTGCCAAATAGACGCTACTAGTTGACACCTAAAATACAATAATAAACCATAAACTAGATTTAAACTACAGCTAGTTTGTTTCAGCAGACACTTTAAGCTTCAGGTCAGTTTCAATTTCTGTTGGGGATCCAAAAATAAAATTAGTTTTTGTTTAAAGAACAAAAGAGTAAGGAGTTTTCGTTTAAGTTTCAGTCCACAACAAAATACAAGTACATTTACACACAATTTGGCAGTGATAAAACGTTTTTCTGAATACTTGCTCAGTTCCTAGTCATATGCCGGAGCTAACACCTTGGTGAAATTATCAGTCAAAGTAATTCTAGAATCGTACTAGCTCTTCCTCTATGTTGGTTGGCTTTGTACGCTATGCTAGAAAATGGATACAGGGCTTTTCGAAACCATAAAACGCTCATTTTTCCCAAAACAAATGCAGAAATGTTTAGAAAACAGTAACTAGAAAAACTGTACATTGTGGTCAAAACTGTAATTAAGGCAACATTCTTGTACCGTTCGTCGCAACTTACACCCTTTTCAACAGGATATTGGATATGTACATTTTCTATTAACTCCAGTGTTTAAACCACTCTTACGACAATTAACTCAAAAGCTTTAAATCATTTACTTACCGCAAAAATCTGACAAACCCGCTGTACTTTAATCTGATTAAGTGAAAATGTGCGTTGAATATGAGGATCGTTCCGTTTTAAAATCACCTGACGCTGAGTGTTATCCATTTCGAGTCAAACAAACAATGTGGAACACGACAAACTCTCACCAAGGTTCTCAGAAAAACACAGCCTCTATTGAAGACAAACACAAAGCAAAATGATTGCGCAGAAACCAGGAAGTTTGTGATTGGATGGTTGCTGCAATCCTATTGGCTATTTAGTTTAGCGTGCTGGGAAAGAATTCAGTTCTAATCTCTAAACTCTAAGCTCTGTGTTTTAGTGCATACTGCTTAGGACTTAGTATCTAAGCGCTATGACTTAAATACTTTATCGGAAAAGTAAAAATGAATTGAATTTAATATTAAGCCATTAAATGGATGTATGGTGTTAAAATTAAAGTCGTAGGGCAAAGGGAAATTTTAGTATCTGCAAAGCTATTTCAAAAGCTTTAAGCTTTAACATATAAGTACAATCTTTCTTATTTATAAGTACTCTGCTTTGAACCAAGGATTTAGGAACAATTTTATATCTAAATTCTTAGCTTTGCCAAGCAGAACTAAGAAATTAGGACGACCCGAAAGTTCCACAGACAATAGAGCCTCCTTTACTTCAATCAAAGCGACACGCTTAGTTTAATGCAACAGGTGATATACTTCAACTATTGCGATTGCTGTTGCTGAAAAACAAAATTGTAAGTTCAATGAAGCTGACAATACTCATTCCCATCAGCGATGCCATGATGCTTCCAACGTAGCTGAGTAGTTTGGTAATCTGAAACAATTACTAGTCTATTACTACTGAGGATACATGACATCTTCGCTTATTTGACCACCATCACTTGTTTTTGAAATGAATACAAGTAATAGCTATAATTACGTGTTTTTTAGCTGTCATAAAACATTGCTTTGACATTGACAGTGTGACATTTTGTCTGCCACGTAGCAGTAACAAGCCAAAAAGGTAATCAGGAGTAATCATAAACAAGTTGTATGTCGAATCCAAGCCTCCGTCAACGCGTGCAAAGCATAAGCATTACTGCCGTCATGGAATAGGATGGGAAAATGACTGCTGTGGAAGCGAAAATTGCCGAAAGGGACTGGATCTTGACTACAATTACGGGAAAACATTATGGGATCTAGATTTCAATCATAATTTTTATTATTAACGCAAAAATTTAAGAATGCCATTTCATGCTTCTAACCGTTATTTTGGGAACTTCAACCATATCCAAAATGTGCAGTTCATCGAATGCCAATTCTATGGCAGCATGGTCTAGTCTAAAAGAAATTGCAACTGAACTAGCAGGAGAAAAAGAGAAACACTAAAGTCAGACCCATGAACAGAAGTTTAAGCGACGTTCGTGAGCGTAAGTTTGGCGGTAAGTTATTTTTAGAATGTTTTTGATACTTCAGGTGTAGAGCAATATAATCATGTACTGTAGTAAACTTTTACTATATTAAAATTAGTTAACTGTGTAGACGACTTTACTAAGCTAGGACAAGAATAGTTAACTACTAATGTGATTCTATAGTTGCAAACGCTCAGACGCTTGTCAAAACACGTCCACGCGAGTACTAGAGCGTTGACGCCTCCGAATGTAACATGCCTTGCGAACAGTTTAAAACCCACTAAATCTACGCTTACAGTTGTACTCATACGCTTACACGCCCCCGTCTACGCGTGTCTGCTTGGGGGCTAGCACTGTGAAATTACCATTAAAATATCTGATAGGTTTCGTGTTTGCCGTGACGTGCAACATTGTCCTTAGAGCCCAAGACCAAATCAGCAAAACTTGATAATCCCATTTAATTCTTTTTAATTTCGGAACCTAGACATGACTATGTACATTACCAGTGCACGTCCAGATTATCTGAGATGCTTTGGGCCAAGGGAAAACACACTAATTAGATATATTTAGCATTTTCTTTAATTCAATTTTTTAAGTTATCCGGTAACCGGATGTAGACTAAGGCTGTAATGCGAACCTCCAACGATTTTGATTTAATTCTCTTCGATTCCCCCCTGCAAAACCTTCGCGAGATTTGATTCAGTTCAGTCAAAAATTAAAACTCTCAGCAAAACAGTCAAAAGTCTAATCAAAATTCAAAACAACCGTAATGTACACAAGATATCATTGTTTCAAAGGATTACCCTGATGCTGCATTTTGCAAGACTATGCTTTACATAGAATACTTCAAGTGACTGCTGCATGCAGGGGTTCTTGGAAGTTTTGGTCGCACTTCAATACGTAAAACGAACAAAATTGCCCTTTTAACCAGATAAAACTCATGAAAGAATATAACTGATCTTGGAAACATAAGGAAAGTATATAGTATACAGTATAGCAAAATACAGTCATATCTAAAATTGACACACTCAAAATTATGAAATCTAAGGGAAAAATCTATACTGCTCAAAACTTTACTGACTGAGCAAAGTGAATTAACTACCTGTATTTTAAGCTGCAGTTGTAATCACTCTGTTCACAACCAGCAATCTGCAAAATAATTAACATTATTTGTTCAACAACTGTCTGAATACATCAGATGTGCAGATTTTGTTTATAGTTTATAGTATGTAATTCTGCAAACTTCGTTTGAAGAAACCCTATGTTGAGGTAACACTCCAACCGTTGAAATATTTCCAAATATTTTTAACAAATCCAAATAATAAATATGGTTGTCCTTGTTCACAACCAACCGGGTCTCCACAAAACAAAATATTGTTTGCATAGTAAGTAACGGCTTTGACTCCCATATAGCGCACTTAATTGTTATTCTTTTAACTTACAGCGAAATTTTTTGTTGGCCAATCAGTTCTTGTGGCAGTTACTTGGTAATCTTCATAGCTAAATTTTAACGAGACATATTTGTAGAATCATACAAAAAGCACGAAGCAAGAAAAAAATTTCAACTAGTGTACCCTTTTATTTTGGACTAAAATATCTCAAATTTCAGCAGATTGTGTAGAGCCAAATGGTGAATCAATGGGCACAATTTCAGCAAGCTCGGTGAAGGTCAATTGTTCGAACTAAGTAGTAGCCCCCCTTAACACAACAAGTCGGTGTATAGCAATCTCAGCTAGCAATTACTGATATTACCGAAGCTATTGGTTCGCCATTACAATTATACCGCTTCGTGCACCTTGGCAAGACATGTATAACTGACTGCAACACAAAGATAATATGGACTTGGAATTTGGTTGAGTGGAAATATTTGCTGAAAGTATATTATTCATGAGAAGGTAATTGTCAAATGGATTTTAGACTATTGACGAGTTTTTTCTACTCACAATTTTCATAAGTTAAGTTTTGATATTAATTTGACTGTTTGCAGCTACTTGTTTTGCTAACATACGGGCATTTCACTCTGTTTACTTTATTAAAATTAAAATTAAAAATAAGTTAAATCATAAATTAAAATTCCTTCTATTTTCTAAATGCTTATTTTCTGTGAATTTTAAGTCAGTATCAGCTACTAAGTTTTTAAACAAAGAAAATTATATCGTACTGGCATGGCTCCACGCATTTTGCTTCAACTGACTGGGCTAGCTCTTCGCTTTTGAAGACTTTGTCCAGGCACATGACTAGAAATATTATAATTTTCGTAAATGGAACGGCTTACAATTCCTAGCATACAGTATATATGAAATTTCCCTAGCTCTCGGCAATGCAATGAAATGGTATTACAAAGAACATCTGGTTGTTTTGCGAAACTGCTGTGGAAATATTGCTAAATTAATATTTTGAAATTATTCAAAGCGTATGCTGGTTTTACAATCATTCAAACTGAATTGTCCTCTGGTGGACTCAAGTCCCGGGGTTAACTAATATTTAAAATTATCATGTATAAGCGCAAGCAGTCAGTTGTTGGTGGGAGACAATTCAAGACAACGGTCTAGTCATTATATGACTTATTGCGCAATATTGATTTTGAGAATTTAGTGTTATTCAAAAGATTTGTCGTGTACATTTTTCTAACGATTCTTTACATTAAATTGACTGTGGTGCGCTTGTGAAAGGTAATTGCATAATTTACGAATCTTTTCAGTTTTCGCTGCTCTGTTTTTGCAGTTTGTAGAGATGACGAGTCTAAGGCGTTCAGACTTACACACACTCCCGGACCTCGCAATGTTTTAATTTATTTGTTTGTACAGAGTCACAGCAAAAATCTGCACACAGCCAACTTTATAAATGTCAAAACACAAGCAGAAACTAACATGCTCTTGTTTTCAAGAAGTTTTCATTTTTCCTTACTTTGAGTACTTGTTGAGCAGTAAGAAAATTCCAAACTGAGGGGATAAATTGGGTGGCCACATCCACAGTTCTCTACCAGCTTCGATTGAAATGCATCTCGTGCACAAGCCTGAAACGCAAATATCATAGTTTCAACTTGGTCCTAAATGGTAAGAATACAGACTGACTCTATAGTGGTTCATCCGTATTCATAAAAGTTCCAATTAAATACTGCTGGGTTGAATGGGTTTAACTCATAAGATGAAAAACCCGCAATCATGTCATTTTTCTCAGACACGATCGCTGGCAAACTTCTACCCCTGCATAATCTTAATCGTAATCCTATTATAATAATTGTTTAAAATTATATTGCTTACAAAAACTTAGTGTCACAATATCCGGAGACTGCAAATACGAACAGAAAAGGTTGCTATTCAAACCGATAATCTTACGTTTTCTCTATATGGTTCCACAGTAGCATTTGATATCCCAAAATCGCTACTGCTTATGTCAGACGAGCAGTTGCTGAATGGATTCGATAGTTTGCGCACTTGACTCTGAAACAAGAAACTTATACATGCACAGGCTACCAAAATGTATTAGTGCTGCTCAAAATGTAAGCCAGCGGACTCTGTGATACGATTTTGATATAAAGGCTGCTCAAACAAACAAAAAACTATGGCTGCCCACCTCTTTGTGTAACCTATGTACTGTTTTGTTTATAGGAAAAAGCATGGATGAAAAAGTTGGGATGAATAGTGGTACTCAGCATCAAGGTTCGTGCTTTTGCTCCGACCTGAAAATGTTTATTAAATACTGAATTTTCCAATCGCATTGAATTAAATACTGGATTTTTGGTTTGATGTTGCCGCTCCATTCTTAGTATGCTACGCGCACTATAGGCATGGATTCGACATACATCCCTTATTTTTATTGAAACGCAAAAGGCAAAAAATTGCAAAATTTTGGAAAATCCTACAATATTCCTTCGCTGGAAAAAAACTTCGGGGTGATTCCTGTTGGAGACATCAAATTTGAACCATCATTACTCATTCATTACTTGCAGTTAAGGGGGAGTCGATTTTCGGGTCATTTTTTCGATCTACTCAGATCTCGCTGATTTTCACATACATATTTTCTTGTCCAGATTGTATATTTTAACGAGTTTTTAAAATTAAAGTCGTAACTCATGCGATTTTCGAGTAATTTTATCACAAAGTTGAGATTTCATGTGTTAAGCATGGGAAGTTTAAAAAGTTGTCATTTTTTCAAGTGCGGCAAAAACTCTCCCGACAAACGTTGATGAACCTGGACAAATTATACATTAAAATAAAGTTAAATGTTAAACTGCGGTACCCTGGAATTAGAATTTTAATTTAGACCTTCAAATGTTTTTAATTAATTTTTAAGGATTGAAATTTATTTAAAATTATATTACTAAAAAACAACAAAATGGTTGATGCTGTCTGGTTTCAGGCACATGGTTGATCTCTCCAACATCTCACCAGAGTATAAAAGAAAGACGTCAGGAAACTGGGTGAAACTGATACTGCCTCCTCGTCAACCGTCCGTCTCCGCCCCAGAGGAGATATTAGAACTTTAATGCCTACTGCATCTGTCGACCTCATATAGTCATCTCTTCCGATCCTCACAACAGCACGAAAGCCTATAAATATTCCAGTACTTTAATGATGCCACTTTGAAGCATTTGTCAACATTTTGGCAATTTTTGACCATTCCTGTAGTTCAGATGACTAACACAAAGCGGAACATGCAAAAACCATGAATTGCATCAGAAAGCAGGAAACTCACTTTTAACTGCCAGTTCAAGCGTGTAATTGTTTTGAAATTAGCAAACTGACTGATGAAACTAGACAAGACCTGGCAAAATACTGAGCGTCTGTCAAACTTTGCGAAACTAGAGCAAAGTCATATGTTTCTTGTAAGTGCTAACTTCACATATTAAGGTAGAAATGTCAGGCGAAAACATATTTTGAACTGTTGACCTGTACATAAGCCTCGTGGAGTGGTTATTTGTGTTGGACTGAACAAATGCTTACTGTGCTTTCTTTCGAAACCTGCAGCCAATGAAGTACGGTTTGCCCATTTTGACAAGGTATAGCAGTTTCCATACGTAAGGTCCACAATCTCTGACGAGATTAAGCTAAAACAAAGAATGATAGCCGGATCTTCTTATGGCAGTTTACAGCGAAGATGATATTAAACGATTGAGCCAACGACGTGTTTAAAAACAAACAGCGAATCACACTAACTCAGCGCGACTTATCGCAACAGTCGTGTATTGCTTATTCTTGATTTCCCCTGGTAATCTGAAGAATTACTGCCTCATACGGTGGTGATCCCTTTTGGGCACGTGTTGTTGGTTGACAGCTCTAATCAAGAGGGCATTTGACGAAACTTTCCGAAATAAGTTCTTTAGCATTCTAACACCCTCCGCATAAGCCCGCTTCAAAACTTCTGAGTTTTCGTTCAATTAGTTTTGCCAATTTTTTAGGATGGCCAGCAGATGGTTGGTTATGAGCATACTCAATCAAAATATCTCTTTGAGCCCTACACTTTTGCTAGCATTTTTTTGCTTTTTATAGTCAGATATAGCCAATTTTTTTATTTTGGCTTTACAAACTTCACGCTACACAGGAATCAATAATTTTGTGCATAAGCTGTGGAGCATGCTGGAGGGCTGCTACGTAACAGATGTGTTCTACTCAAAATATTCCGGGGCTTGTTTCGTTGATTCGGTAGCAAACTTCTTGCTATAGTCGTTGCTTGCCAAAGTTGGGGAAAGTATGCAAAACCAGTTTGCGCATATTTTTAGCTAATTTCTTTAGAGCAAAGAGTGATTTCATAATAACTAAAAAAACGTTTCCAGCGATTTGATAGAGGTATATCAAATAATATAACCAATGTCTCGGAAAAATACTTCAGCCTTTAAAAACATTCTGGACACTTGCACTTCTTTTAAAATTTGTTAAGAAAATTCGAGAAAACAAAAAGTTGATTCGTGGTATCCACTAAACGAAACGCTAAGCTATATCCTGATATAAAGATGGCTTCTTAACTACAAGTAATGAGGAACAGTTGAAAATTGATTTTGCAAAAGGAATCACCACCTTCACCTTAACTCACTCTTTGCAACTGACCACGGTGGCAGCGCCACTTGTACAGCTAATGAATAAGTCATCGATGCTGTATCCAATTTCAGATAGTGTACTCCTGTTATTATTGGCAATGCTATATCGTAGAGCTTCCCTAACCAATGCCATTGTCGATAAGTTGCCGTTAAAACTCTGAAGACGAGACAATGCTTCATCTAATGACTCTGACTTTTCCAACAACTGCGCAGGAATATCATCTAATCCAGATTGTAGATGAAGCAGCAGAGATAACATATCCAAATATACTAACACATCTGATTGTGCTACACAAGTATAACCGTCGTTAAAGCTTCTGCAGGTTTCGCCTTCCTGGCAGGGCTGGTCCGCACATTTATCTGAGAACGATGTTTTCTGCTTGGTTTGAGCGGTTGATTCTGTGAGATGTACTGCTGCATGGCTATTTGTATTCGTGTTTACTGTCATTGGCGATAGACCAAAAGTTGCTGTGAATACAGAAGTTTGTGCTACTAACGGAAAATCGACTACTTCATATGTTAACCTTGTAGATGACTTAGATGTAGTAGACGTTCTGCTGTGGTATCTGCTAAAACTAGAATTATTCATTGCTGTCACGGAACTCATTGAAGTAGATGCGGAACTACTGTGCAGCATAGTCGAGGATGAGGCAGTCAGAAAAGCAACTGTCATTTGTAGTGTATGTTTTACAGTATTAACAGCTGTAACTGTTGTCGGGGAAACAGCAACTGCGGTGGATTTCCTGTTAACTGGATAAGGTGTAGAAGACGTGAATTGTAATGCTGTCGGAGAGCGAGCTGGATCAAAAGATGGCGTAGTTTTCAAAGAGCTGCCGTTCCAAAGAACAGATGCAGCCGTTGTCACAAAATACGTGGAAGCCGGCATAGAGGCTCTCGTTATTGTAACGTTAGCAGTTGAGGTAGAGAAGAAATTCATTGGTGTAGATGGCAGAACTAATGTTGTGCTCTGCAAAACGGTGATAAAAGGCAGTGTAGTAGCTTTAGTTCCTGTAGTTTTCAAATTATCGCCAGGATATGAAGCTGCTGAAGATATTGTATTAAGTGTTGTGGTAGACGGTGCGGAATGTAATATCGTAGATGACTGAGCTGTTGCAAACGATGCACTATTGCCCAATCTCGTGAAGACAAGATTTGTGGTTGCTACTGATACAGCAATGGTACCTGTCAATGAAGTTGCCGGGAATATCCTTTTGGTAGAGGTAGCGGAGGCTGCTGTAGTGGCTGTGGCTTTACTCGCCGCGTTCGTGGATGCGGTTTTGTTGGTGATGTGGCTAGTGGAGCGCAATGACGTAGATGACAGCATGATAGCAGATGCTTTTTTTCTTTCCGAATCAGAGCTAGCGGATGTTGTAGTAGCTGCAGTGTTGGTATTCTCAAAGAAGGTAACAGCAGACTGAATTGCTGTTGTGAAAGTTGTTGCAATGATGGAAACCGAAGGGGAATGTAACAAGGTAGATGACAAAAGTATTGCAGACAAGTCACTACTTTCTAAACTCGTGCTAGGAAAATCTGTTGATTTGGTGGTTGCTGCAGATGTGTTTGTTGTAGTGCTGCTGTTGGTGGTGGTTTTGAATGTGGCGGCGGTGGTGGATGTTGTTCTGGTAGTGCTGATAGCGGAGGTCTTCGTGGTGGTGGCGGTGGAGGAGGCGGTGGATGTGTCGATAATGCTGATGGTGCTGGCCATGGTATTGGTAACAGTTATAGTAGAAATATTGGTGGAGACGGAGCTGGCATAGGATGTGGTAGTGCTGCTGCTGGCGGTGATGCTGGTGACGATAATGATGGTACTGGATGAGGTGGTTGTTGTAATTCTAGATGAAGTCATGGTGGCAGTGGTTGTTGTTGTTGTTGTTGCTCTGGTAGTGATGATAGTGGAAATGTTGGTGGTCGAGATTTTCATGACGGAAGGGATGGTTGTGGAAGTTGTAGTGCGGCCACTGCTAGTGGTGGTGATGGTGGCGATGGTGGCACTGGATAAGGTGGTGGTGGGGATGGTGCTTGTTGTTGTTGGTGATGTCTTTCTGATATTGCTTATAGCTGAGGTGGTGGTGATGATAATGCTGGAGCTGATAGTAGAAATGGTCGTGGTTTCGGGGTTGTTACTGGACGCGGTAGTACTGCTGCTCCTAGTGCTGTTTGTGGTGGTGGCGGTGATGATGGTGGAGGTACGGGATGTGATTGTGCTGCTTCTGGATATGGTCGTGGTGGCCGTGAGTGGTCTTGTTGTTCTAATAATACTGGTACCGGATGTGGTAGTGATGCTACTGGCGGGTATGCTGGTGACGATGGTGACGGTACTGGATGATGTGGTTGTGGTGATTCTTGATGTAGTCTTGGAGGTAGTGATTACTGTTGTTGTGGTGGTGCTGATAGTGGATGTGGTTGTGGTGGAGGTGGCAGATAGGGTTGTAGTGGTAGTTGTAGTGGCGCTGGTAGCGGCGGTTGCAGCAGTGGTTGTAGTGGTTATTGTAGTGGTGGTTGTAGATGCGGTTGTAGTCCTGCTTGTAGTGCTTTTAGTAATGGTGGTTGTACTGATAGTTGTAGTGGATGTTGGAGTTATCGTTGTTGAGGGAATTATTGTAGTGGATGCAGCGGTGGTTGTAGTAGTGGTTGTAGATGTGGTCGTAGCCGTGCTTGTAGTGCTTTTAGTAATGGTGGTTGTACTGATAGTTGTAATGGTGGTTGTAGAGATGGTAGTAGTGGAAGTGGAACTTGTCGTAGCGGATGTAGCGGTGGTCGTCGTAGTGGTTGTAGATGTGGTCGTAGTCGTGCTTGTAGTGCTTTTAGTAATGGTGGTTGTACTGATAGTTGTAATGGTGGTTGTAGGGATGGTGGTAGTGGAAGTTGTCGTAGTGGATGTAGCTGTGGTCGTCGTAGTGGTTGTAGATGTGGTCGTAGTCGTGCTTGTAGTGCTTTTAGTAATGGTGGTTGTACTGATAGCTGTAGTGGATGTTGTAGTTGTCGTTGTAGAGGCGGTTGTTGTAGTGGATGCAGCGGTGGTTGTAGTTGGAGTTGTAGATGTGGTTGTAGTTGTGCCTGTAGTGGTGGTTGTAATGGTGGTTGTGGGGATGCTGGCAGTGGACGCTGTCGTAGTGGATGTAGCGGTGGTCGTCGTAGTAGTTGTAGATGTGGTCGTAGTCGTGCTTGTAGTGGTGGTAATCGTGCTTGTAGTGCTTTTAGTAATGGTGGTTGTACTGATAGTTGTAATGGTGGTTGTAGGGATGGTGGTAGTGGAAGTTGTCGTAGTGGATGTAGCGGTGGTCGTCGTAGTAGTTGTAGATGTGGTCGTAGTCGTGTTTGTAATGGTCGTAGTCGTGCTTGTAGTGCTTTTAGTAATGGTGGTTGTACTGATAGCTGTAGTGGATGTTGTAGTTGTCGTTGTAGAGGGGGTTGTTGTAGTGGATGCAGCGGTGGTTGTAGTTGCAGTTGTAGATGTGGTTGTAGTTGTGCCTGTAGTGGTGGTTGTAATGGTGGTTGTAGGGATGCTGGCAGTGGACGCTGTCGTAGTAGTTGTAGATGTGGTCGTAGTCGTGCTTGTAGTGGTTGTAGTAAAGGTGGTTGTACTGATAATTGTAGTGGATGTTGTAGTTGTCGTTGCAGAGGGGGTTGTAGTTGGGGTTGTACTGGTGTTTGTAGTGGTGCTTGTGCTTGTACTAGTGATTGTAGTTGTGGTTGTAGTGGTGCTTGTAGTGGTTGTAGTCGTGCTTGTAGTGGTTGTAGTAATGGTGGTTGTACTGATAGTTGTAGTGGATGTTGTAGTTGTCGTTGCAGAGGGGGTTGTAGTTGGGGTTGTACTGGTGGTTGTAGTAGTGCTTGTGCTTGTACTAGTTGTTGTAGTTGTGGTTGTAGTGGTGGTGGTAGTAGTGGTTGTAGATGTGGTTGTAGTGGCGCCTGTAGTGGTGGCTGTAATGGTGGTTGTAGGGATGGTGGTAGTGGACGCTGTCGTAGTGGATGTAGCGGTGGTCGTCGTAGTGGTTGTAAATGTGGTCGTAGTCGTGCTTGTTGTGGTTGTAGTAATTGTGGTTGTACTGATAGTTGTAGTGGATGTTGTAGTTGTCGTTGTAGAGGGTGTTGTAGTTGGGGTTGTGCTAGTGGTTGTTGTTGTGGTTGTAGTGGTGGTGGTAGTTGTGGTTGTAGTGGTGGTTGTAGTGGTAGTCCCTAGTATAAAAATGGTTTTCTTTAGAATACGAGGTTATGTAACAGTAAAGCAATAAACTAAGTGATGTACTACATCCCTAGAAAATTTCAGTTTTGTACTACACCACTAGTAGAGGTGTTCATTGGAGGATATTAAAGTCTCAAATGTAAAAGTTTACCTACAAATTTCAGTAGAGTGATTGTCAGTGATATAGTACATAACTAACGTTTTCAGTAAGTCGGTACATTTTGTTTGTTTCTTGTCTTTATGCCACGGAGGGAAGAAATTAACAGACTGAAGAACTAAAGCTATTGTCAAGATCAAATTTCAGAAATTTAAGCACTAGAAGAAACGGAGTACTGTAAGATCATTTTGGAAACTAAATTTGATTTAAACAATACATTATTTTTATCTGATAAATGCTGTAAACTTTTAATATTTTTAGATCACCAAGACCTACCGATTTTTAACAACGTAATTTTGCAGTGACAAGAAACGAATTGTAGATTTATTGCAGGTTCTGTCAGCTACTTTTGAAATTAAAACGAAAAAATAATGAACCCTTTATCTTCCGCCTGCCCAGCTAAAACTATCATCTTTATGTTAAATTTAGTGTCATAATAAACAAAACCTATGTGTTAATTAGTTTAACTGGTAAAAAAAGGAACACGAAAAATTAAAAAATTCACGCAATAAACAAAGCTAGTGATTTTAGAAATTATTAAAAAGTTGAATAAAGTCAAAGATGTGCATTGCTTAAGCAAAACTTAGTTTTCAAATTCTTAATTCCAATGCTACCAAGCTAACTGCTATCAGTTTAGTATCAAACTTTTCATAGAAAATCAGAAAATAAATCTGCAATTGGCACTATTTGATAATGTATTCTTTAAACAAAACTTAGTTTTCAAAATTATCCTACAGTAATTCGTTCCTTTTATAGTTTAAATTTCTCAAATTAGATCTTGGCAATAGCTTTAGTTCTTCAGTCTGAAAAAATTTCTCCGTCTATGGCGGGAGGGAGTGGGAGGGCAAATTTGGATTGGGACTGATGTACAAAAAAGGATACTATATATACTACTTACCTCCACACGGATTGTTGTTTACACCAAGGATAATTTGACAGACTGTTCTCTCGCTGTAACCAGTGCAGGGAAGATCATTTATGCCTGTTTCTCGTGCTGCTAAACAATTTTCTGATGTACCTCCGTTTGGCTCTCCTGGCATCCAACCTGAATGCTCGAGACTAAATTCAAGATTCTACCACAAACATTTTTTTCATGTCCAGAGGTTTTAATGAGTCTCCAAACGTTTGATTTTTAAGAAACCAGTTTTCAATTTGTTGTAGCTGACAAAGTCATAACCAAATGATAGTAATCGGAGTGAGCTACTTTTTCGCCCAGCTTTATTTATTTATACACTGTTTTGGCAGGATGCCAAAGTAGAAGTTTTGGTTCAAAAATGGGTTTTTTTCAAAAAGTTCAGCTCTGTATTAAAGATAACGGTTTGACCAACGTCGAACTTTTTAGTTAAATTCGTAGCCCCCAAGTTGTCATTTAACAAATATGATCAAGTTTTATGAAATTAGCAATTTACATAATTCTGTGTTCTGTACTACTTCATATTACTTCCTGTATTGATTTTGCTCTCTTATCAAATTCTGACCACCAAACTGGATGTCTGAGTATTTAATTCTTGTAAAATGTTTGACGTCCTGAAGGCATCGTGACTGTCGCTGTTTATCTCTAAGTTGTTTAGATCTCTTCTTCTGCGGGCGGTGGACGATCTTTGTTTAGGTCTTGGCTCATCCAGTAAACAGAGACCACTGTTAAAAATGCAGTCAATATCCGCTGAATACACTTCAAATGACTGCCAAAGGATATGAAAATTTAAAATTCCCAAAAAGATCAGGTTGATCAACGTGTTAACTACAGCAAAAGTCTTTACGACTCAGCACTTGCACCCGGTCGCAGCTTTAAAGTAATTGCTAATGGAAATCTCCCGGCCTAGTTTGTAAGTTTTGGCAATTCAGATTTCCGTGAAAATGACTCAATGAACCTTTTTCTACTCATCCTCAAGTTTTGGTAAACGCTCATTTTATAACAGTAATCTGTTTAACTTAAAATCTACGCTACCAACCTGTGTGGACCCGTCATTGATGAAGTTCTGACTTAATTAGAATATTATTCATTTGAGAAAGAATTACTTTACGTCACATCCCGCCCAAAATGACGTGAAAATTGTTTCTTCTGTAGCGTCTGTACCATCCAGAATAACTTGAAAGGAAGGAAACCATGCAACCCTGAAATAAGTAACCGCTATACACAATACCTTGAAATTCTGACACTACTAGGTCTCATAAAGAGAAAACTAAACAAATCTTCACGAGTTTGAGTTTTGATTATCTGTCTATAATTGGGATAGGGAAAGCCAATCTAACAGAATGCAACCAATTAGTTCAAATCTGGTGTGTATGCGCATTAAAATAAACTCTTAGTGAATAAGCGCCGAGAATTTAAGACTTCAAGCAGAGTTTTGGTATATGACAATTTTATTTCAAGTATCCGAAAAACTACACATATTGATAAAGGGGACAGAACTTGGATTTGAGGAAGCACTCTTCGCAATAATGGAAAACAAAATTCGACAACATAAATAATGTTGCTGTACACACAGAAGACGGGTTGAGAAAACTGCTGTCGAATTTCAATCAACTACTTTCAATCAAAATTCAATTATGCGTCCTACATTCAATTATAGGGTCTTATCTCGATTACCCCCCCACCACTCAAAGTGCTTAAAACTTGACCAAATGAGCTAAAATTTACTATGAGTATGTTTTCGACTAGGCTGATTTCAAATATCGCAAAATTTGTCGATTTCGCGAGATTTCGCTAAAGCTTTAAGCTTAAGATGTAAGCTCTTACTGAGCTAACGAAAAGCTGAATCGGAAAACGGACTTCAGATTCGTGTTCTACGACCCTGAAAACCCCTATATACATCTTTTCAGCAAAAGCGAAGGCAAAAAAGTTTTCGGTCTCCCTTGGAAATCAAAAAATCGAATTTCGCGAAGTCTAAAAATTTTGCGATATTTGAACTCACCGTAGTCGAAAACATACCCACAGTAAATTTTAGCTCATTTGGACAAGTTTTAAGGATTTTGAGTGGGGGGAGGGTAATCGAGATAAGACCCCAATTATTTATTAAATTATGTTCAACAGCGCAACTTTTCCAATCAAGCTTCTTGTGTATTAATGTTGCAACTTACATTAGATTTGAAAATGCATTGTACTGGTCAAGGCTTAGGAAATTTGGCAGATGACTGTCAGAATTTATAATGTTGCACTGGCTCTGTGCTGTGTTTGCCGTGTAGTCACCTTTGTAGAAATAGCAAGCACCACCAGCTTGAGTCCAGCCAATCGGACATTCTAAGTGCACAAACGCCTGTCTAAACGCGTCATACGTCATACAATTGTTCATGCTTTGCAATGTTATAAAAAACCACTGTAACAGTATATATGACCATTCATATTCGTTTCCTATGTGAGACTACGTTACGATTACGCCTACATCAAATCAATTGCACAAAGAATCCTAGTGCAAGACTGGAATAAATTAAGATTGAGTTTACCGGTATAAACTGTTGGTGGCAGCTGGCGCCGGAATCTATTTTGTTGCGAATAAGAAGCAGTAGTTGTCACTTCGTTATGACTTACAAGATTGCTCAAAGAGTTCGAGTTCAAGTAGTCATATGCAATATCCTGGAACAACAAGACGTAGGCAGGTCACAAAAGCGGAGACGTATTTTCCGCATGTGGTTTCGCATGTCATAGCAGTTTGGAACTATTTTAATCGTTTGAAACTTTAAATAAGCATACTCTCTACTTTATATGGGTTTATTCCTGGAAATTTTGGCAATGGTGAGTAAGTATTGCCATGCTGGTTCCTGAACTCACAAAAGCGGCAAGTTCCTTCACTTTTGCCATTTCACTGCTACGGAATGGATTCATGTTGCACACTGTGATCTGTGGAAGAAGCGATGTATCATATGTTGTTTCCTGGAACATTTAAACAACTGTGGAAAAAGGTTCACATGTTAGTTAGTAAGCTAGATGTTACCATAGATTTATAATAGGAAAAGTATTGCAGTCAGCTTTGCAATGGATTGCTGCCACAAAATGCTTGAAGCAGTTTGAAATATTTGCACTTTCTAGGTGTCTCAGTGTATGAGCGATACTACCCTGACATTTAAACACAAGGTTTTGGCAAATTAATTACAAGAATTCTGCACAAGCAAAGTCGTGCCGTAATAGTTTTTAATTTATTACGTCGCAGAGAAATTGCTCTTTTAGCGCATGCTCTATATTCAGAGACTGAACTGACATTTCTGTGTACACGAAATGTGTATACATAATCAGCGCTCATTAACTCGTCGTATGTGTTAATCATACGAAGGGTAACCTGAAACAGAAGCAAGTGATCTCGCGGAGAAATAGCAATCAATCCTGACTTTCATGCACGAACTGATTGAACGATGATGAAACAAAGACTATTTAAAATTAGTAATGCCAAATTTTGCCAAACAATTGTGCTCTATTACAGCACGAGGCTTCAACCCACCTTTCAGTTAACATTACTTTTAGAAAGACTTAAGAGATGCGAGTCTGATAAAAATTGGAATTCAGTTGACATAGACTCGTGAGCCAAGTTTGCCAAGGGATCTCTCTATGGTGTACTCAAATCTTTCATAGACGCATTAAACTCTAATCTAAACATCTTATGATTCTCCACTTGTAGCAAATAAGGTACCACTCGCCTGCGAATGCTCCCGCGTATTTTTGATTAAGGTTCTTACTGCTTTTCATATGTGATTTGTGTGATATGTGATATATGTGATTTTTATGGGTGCGTCACGTTTAACTCGCCGTGGAATGTAGAGCGAGTCCCGACTAACTGGAATTAGTCTCAGACACTTCTGAGACTAAGGTTTTTGTTAGTCTGAGACACTTCTGAGACTAATTTTTGTCAGGACAAATTCCCCAACAAATAGTCGCGACAAATCCGAATTTGTCTCAGACACTTCTGAGACTAATTTTTTTTAGTCTGAGACACTTCTGAGACTAATTTTTTTTAGTCTGAGACACTTCTGGGACTAACGTTTTCAGAGACAATTGTCTGGACTGTTGTGTCAGGACAGTTGTCTGGACAATTGCTGTATTTGATAAATCTGAGAATAAATAGTCCGGACAAATATTCAACGCATACCGACGAAACAAATAGGCAGGACAATTAGTCAAGACTAATTATTATACCAACCTTCTGTTAAGAAATTAGTCAGGACTATTTAAATTAAATTTAAATCCAGGTTGCTGTTCCTAGTAGTTAGCTAGCTAGCTTGCGGAATAGATCGCTAGATCGAGAGTACACTCTTAGTTAGTAGGCTGCTGGGCACATGATAACTGCATCAGCAGATGCCAGTACATAGTACACTTTCAAGTTCGCTCACTCGCTTGTATGTCTATGTGTTGACGCTCGAAATGCTTTGCATGCTATTGGTTATCAGGTACTCTTTGTGGCATATTCCTTGGGGTCTCCGAAAGCCGGTCCCGCCATGCTGTTAAAACTTTCCGGGAAATAATTACTAACGTGTGCAAAACCTGATAAATCAGAGCTGGCTGATCATTATTTCGTTGGACCTTATTGATATATCCGCAGCAAACCGATTTTAACATTTTAATTTTGAAGTTTTCAAGATCTTTAGAGTCTAGAGTTTTTCAGTGTACAGAATTGTATGTGGTGGATTACGGAAAACAAACAATATATTATGTGACCTTATCTTTCTTTCTTTTGATTTCTATGATTTCTATTATAACATTTAATTGTTTCTGGATGCCCGTCAGATGCAAAACGTGGCCATGTTTCAGCTTATAATCGTTGTAGAAAGGCCAACCAAAATTTAAATGCTAGCTTTATTCAGATGTCCAGCAATAAGTTGTAAAATTTTGCCTTAGAGTGCAAGTATTTCTTTTCACTTATCTTCAAACATGTCCCTTTATTTAGAGGGGTGACTATTTGGTTCTCATTTCTCTTAGTTTGACAGGGGTCTACCTCAGTCCAGAAGGTTTACAAGTGGGTAGAGTAAAGTGAAGAAATTGAAAAGAACGTTTAAGAAGCAGCTGTGCTTTTTGCTATGAACTAATGTTAATGTATATACGAAAGAGCACACATGTCTATCCATTGATATATAATACATAGGTAAGTATCACTGCACAGGGTATATATGTTTTAGTTTTCAACTAGTAGCCACTTTGATAGAGAAATAAATGAATGTCAGAAGAATGGTCAAAGGTGACAAAAGTGTTATAGTGACTAACTGGCGCTACTGCAGTTAAAGTAGAAATTGCTGGCCTAATTTAGGAATTAAAACTCAAGAAAAGGGTAATATTCTTTGGTTGCACTCAGTTGCTATTAAATTGCAATCGTCTTAAAAATTAAATTAGTCTTTGAGGCCAACTGAAGTTTAAGAGTGCACTCAAATTAACAATTCTGTCTTAGAATGCATAGCTAATAAGCAATAGCTCAACGCTAAAATATTCTGCTTTAATTAAAAACACAATCGTCACAATTAGTAAGAAAACATTCCGCTTAGAAGTAATGTTTGATGTCAAGACAAAAGAAAAACGATTTCACACTCCCTAGGTGTTGCGTCACCCCACGTCAACTTTTTAACAATATTGGTGAATCTTTACAAACATTAATATGTTTAGCTAGCGATTTTGTTAGCGGTTAAACTTTTGGTTTTTGAACCATACCCTCAGCATGTAGGCCGCTGTATTTTGGCTGGAAATGGAAGATTTTTTGGAAACATTTATGCTTTTCAAACCATTTCGCTGTTTCTTCTGCATAAGCCAGTATATATAAGTAAAACCAGTTCCAAAAGTGGAAATTTTCGTTAACGAAAGCAGGCTTTTATCAAGGTAAAAGTTAGAACCCCAAGAAAGAGCCCCTATTGGAGAAGCAGTAGGTTCTCAATTTTTTCATGCGATTGAATCCCGTACGATTAAGATTGCGCATTCATTGTCTATTCTTCAGACATTTACATTTTTGCAAACGTCTTTGTGACGTCATTTAGGTGTTCTTTTGCAAATTTCATAATGCAAAGCTAAGCAAATATCAAGAAATCAGTCTAAATCTGTTGGGGTAGGTCCTTCTGATTTTAAACGAATTTAGACAAAATTTTGCAGACATAAACAAGACAACTTCAATTAGAAACCTAATACCTACATTCAGTGCAGTTTAAGTCGCTTATGTAGTTCAGAATACAGTTTATTAGAATCCCTGGAACCCAAAGATTCAGAACCCATCACTCAACCCAACAAAAACTTAAAGTTTGATAGTTGTGGATCAAATCTCTGCAAAAAGTTAAGAACTCCAAGAACCCCCCAAAAAATTTAAAAATAGGCATATACAAGTTACGAATCAAATCTCATCGAAAAGTTAAGTACCCCAAGAACAACCAGAACCGCAAGAAACTCCAACCAGAAAATGAAACTATTTGACATTGAAAAGACGCATCACCCTGATGGGGACATTTTCATGGTATGCGCTAACATATTTCAAGTCACTATCAGTTGCGAAATTTTTTATCCTTTACAAAATTAGTTCAACATACGAGATAACTTATTTTGCTTTGTTTTACAGGCATAGATTTTTCTAGTGGTTAGGTAAGTCAGTACAAGCCAGAAACAATTTCAGAGGTCTAAAAGATTCCATTTTTGAGGAAAGTCTATTCAAAATGATTACTTCCGCATCCCGCTCTAACAGCAAAAACTATTTCGAGAGGATTTTGACAGGAAGAAAATTTCCACTTCTGCGGAGGGCAGTTTGTCGTAGTTTGAACTAAAACTTTTCAATTCAATTTGAATGCGAGACTGCGAAATGTCGCGTTGTATTTGTTGTATAGGTAGTGGCACCGTTAACGGGCCCAAAAGGAATTTTTTCCGTCCCTCACAGTTTTTAAAACTTTTATATATTGACGATTATGAAACAAATAAACCTTATAAACCAGAAACTGTGTCGGAGTCCAATTTTGTCCATATTAAAAGGAACTTGCTATTTTGTCTCATAAGCACTTACTTGCGGTGCTGGTATTGCTATATGTAAATTCGACCCTACAGGTCTCAATTGGTTGTAAAAATAGATGAAACTTTCCAAATATATTATTTTGGTGCTCTAACATTGTGGGAGTGTGGGACCAGTTACGGATGCTTACGTGAAAGGATAGAAAATTTTTGATTTTTGGCCCCCCAGTAGGTAGACGAGGCACCAGTTAAATATGGCTGGAAAGAGAACACAAAATGAACATTTTTAGTTTACAACCGCTGAGCTTGTGGTTAAGTCAGTATAAAACAAAAACTATTTTGGGGGTTCAAACATGGCCATTTTTGAAGAAATCAGTTTTTGAAAATTACTGCGAAATCTTGGCGAAATCAAAATTTTGGTTTATTTATATATACTAATGTAATGACCACGCCTCGAATAGCTAACCTCTCCGAGACCTTAAGGGGAGGGGCTACGAATTTCACTGAAAGTTCGATATTGAAAAAGCTAGCTAGTCTTTTGCCACATAATAGTATTAGGTTTAGTGTAAAATAGTTTAAAGTTTGAAAGAATTCCATGCAGCGTAGCGTCCTGTGGAGCCATCAGAAGTTGGTGTTGTCGGTCCAAAGCTCGACATCTTCGCCTCGTCCTGATCGCTATTTTCAAGGTGCAGTACCCAATTTTTACAGAAACAGTTCTGACATATAGTGTTTGATATCGTGCAAAGTAATCTCTATACCATTGTATTATTTTCTGTGCGATACAATAAAAGAGCGACAAATTGGGTGTTGTAGGTCTATACGGGTGGAGGTTAACCAACGTATAATGAGCTGTGGTTTACCAAATGAACCCAACTTTGCTCCAATTAATACTCCAAGTATCTGTCTTAACTTTTGTAAAAATGACGTGATTTCGTTAATTCCTGCGTTCACAGTGCTAGATTGCATTGTCGATATTGCCGCTGTTATTTGGTGCCATTTCGTAGATGTGAGCCAATTACTCCAAATTACTGTGGCAGAATCGGCTGACACCTTGCGCATTACACACCAGTGAGTGTACCAAGATGTGCAGAAAGCTAGGTCACTAAACCTCGCTTCAATGTTTAGAAATGCTAGACTAATTTTTCGAAGTATGGATGGCGATCGCTTCGAAAAGCTCTAAGCGCATACCGAACGAAGGAAGCGTCATATCGAAAAACGAATTTTATATTCGGATTCAGCAGGTCCAATAACCCCTATAAGCACCTTTTCGACGAAATCGGAAACAAAATTTTTGACCCCATTTTTACTGCGCTTAGACTTTTACTGCGCTTTACAAGCATAAAATTAAGGTTTATTTCTTAACAAGACGTTTGCTAGCACACTAACCAGAAAACCAAAGTCTTCGAAACTTACAAACAATTTGCCCCTATTAGAGCCTAATATTTGCTAAAAAGCCGGGGTAGGCTAGGGGCTGTCAATTTTATTAGATCGAAAACGGCGCACGGTCACATCGCAACTTTTCGCCAAATTTCAAACTTTGAGCTGTCATAGCTGAAGAAGGAAGCAACGCTCGTACGCCTGAATACTTTTATTATTTAGCACTAGTAACAATTAATATTTATGGTTGAAAGTTTCAGAATTGGTCAAACCGTTAATTCACCAGAACTGAAAAAACCTTTTTGAAAAATCCCATTTTTCGCACCAAAATTTGTCCTTTGGCGTCCTGCCAAAAACAGTGTAGATGAGATATATTGCTGCCCACCCTAAACTTTTTTACTTTGATATGTTGGCTAACGTTGGGGGCAAAAGTAGCTCTCTCCAACGATGTCGTGCCAACCTGTTCGTACCCCGCCCCCCTTAAATCGACAACTTTGTTTAATTTTACGGCTTGTGTATCTCGAGAAGTGATGGTGACACCTACACATCATCATAGTGCACTTTTATTCGAAGTAGAAGTATCCAGCCTATAGCAAGAATACACAGCAAGTTAGTTTTGTCTATGTCCAGAGGGTTGTCCAGACTAAATTCAGTGCCTGGACAATTGTCTGGACTAAACTGCAAAGTGTCTCTGACTCAATACAATTAGTCCTGACTAACGACTGATTTAGTCTTGGGAAATATTGTTTGTCCAGACTAAGTTGTCTCTACTTGAAAATAGTCTGAGACACTTCTCAGACTAATTTTTTTTAGTCTGAGACACTTCTGAGACTAAAAAAAATTAGTCTCAGAAGTGTCTCAGACTAAGGATTTTCGTTGTCCGGACTATTTTTCTGGTAATTTGTCCAGACTAAAATTAGTATGAGAAGTGTCTGAGACAAAAGACTAATAGTCTCAGACACTTCTCAGACTAATTTGTCGCTAGTCCGGACTCGCTCTACATTCCACGGCGAGTTAATAGTGACGGACCCATTATACTGTTAAAAAGCTGTTTCCTAGTAACATAAAGAATGATCTACACATTAGCATTTTTATATAAGAATATTCAAGTACGACTTTTCCAACTGAAGTTGTATGGATTAATTTGTTGAAAAACGTCATTTCAAAATGCCAACCTATTGTAAAGAGTTCTAAGTTGCCTCAATAAAAGATGAATTTAAATAAAGAAGATCACTAGGTCCTAGAGTGAGTGCATGTCAACTCGCTCTACTCGCTTACTCTAACCAACTGCGAAACGCGCCGGCAATCTATTTTCAGTACCGTGAGTTTACTGTTTTATGACAAAATTATAGAATTAACAAAACGTTGGCCGAACAAAACTGAATTTTACAGTTCAAGAGCACAAAACTTCAAAGACCAACAACTATTCGAAACAAAAGAAAAACAGAGAAACAAACCCAAAGTACAGACGAGGGGGAATAAGGGGTCAGCCCCCGATAGAGATTCCCAAAATTAGACGGTGCTCGGCAAGAACTGTAGAGAGAACCAAATCGCCCGACCGCATTGCACCAAAACGTAGGAGAGACTGACTTTGCGCTCAATTTTAGATTATGGAAAATTAGCTAAGGAACCGAGGTTCCTACACGAGAGTACAATTTACGTTTATCGTTTGTAAAGATAGCGCTGCATTTTAAGTGAATTTAGATGAAAATCAAAAGGAATATCAGAAAATTCTTCACAGATTACCCCCTCTTTTGAAACGCGGGGCCTCCAGGCAAAATTAGTACTAAAAATGAGGGTTAGCCTACGTAACTTAGGTACTAGTAAAGATAAAACGTCGTTTTAGAGAAGCAAAAGATTTAAAACTGTATCTCACTCGAGCCCCTGGCTTTGCCAAATTTTAGGGATCTGTTTTCGAGACACGGGTAAAGCTACTTCGGCACGTGCCGGACAACACACAACATTTACAGAGTACATTGACTCAACACAAAAGACAAATAATCCTTCAGCCACGTAGAGAGAACCAAATCGCCCGACCGCATTGCACCAAAACGTAGGAGAGACTGACTTTGCGCTCAATTTTAGATTATGGAAAATTAGCTAAGGAACCGAGGTTCCTACACGAGAGTACAATTTACGTTTATCGTTTGTAAAGATAGCGCTGCATTTTAAGTGAATTTAGATGAAAATCAAAAGGAATATCAGAAAATACTTCACACTATGTAGCATGTTTAACACAATGAGAACGAAAAGGCACCCTACATGGATTTCGACCTTAATGCTTTAACTTTTCGAGCATTTTGCAGGCTAAAGACGTGCTCAGCGTATAATTCTTCCTGTCATAAACCCTTGCTTCTACAAGTATGCACTCATACCACAAAAGTAAACGGGTGGCAAACGTTAACCTTAAGTTTACCTTTTCATTTTCATCACAATTTAAACTGGGCTTTTACCGCACGCGTCAAGAGGCAAACTGTTTATCTCCATAATTGCGTTTTTCACATGATAACAAATAGAAAATTTAGCATATTATATACATACCCTGAGAACAGTTTTAGTGGGAAAGTCTTGGTATTCTAAGAAGATTGCTACGGCTAAAGAAACTCCAAGAATCGCCACAATCACGGTAACGCCAAGCCAAATAAGGAGCCACACGAATGCTGTCGAGTTAACTACAGCCCGTAAACCGTGGACAGATATGCGTCGGATATTTAAGAAAGCAGACACCTGTAATCAGTCAACAATCATGTCTGTAACTGAACATAACACTTAACATAACACATAACACAAAACATATGCAACGTAGTTTTAAGCAGTATCTTTCTAATTATACGGTGTCTCTAAAAATAGGAGTAGGTTTATAAAGTTCCTTACCCTCATGGCGTAGTTCAAGAAGAATGGTGTTTGTCGTAATGCAACATTTCTGCATCAAAGGAAAATCTGCAACACATCTACCAACGAAATCCGATTTTGTTTAAACGGGATCATGCGAAGTCTTAAAAATGGATCAATTCTCAAAATATATTCGGTATTCAGGACACACAGGGTTGTAGCATCTAAGCAAAATTTACACTCATAAAGCTATTTGAGACAGCTGCGATGTTGTTGTGTCTGTCTAAACCTTTCGTCAACACAGCTGACCACTAACAAACTTGTACGACCAATACATGTGTATACATATTTTGAGTTTTCTATCGTATTAGCCTCTGGGGTAAACCCAACAATGTGCATCAGATTTTTAGTATCGCCAGGAACTAGAGAAATCCAAAAAATCTTCACGCAAAATTTAGCATTTTTCGTTTCTCGCCCAATTTTTATCGCAATCAAACTTTTGTTCCCGCGATGGCATAGACCTGGTACAGCTGCATATTTTTGTTATTTCCATCTTTTAACGCAAATACATTCAATTTCCGGAAATTCGGACTTTCAAAATTTCCCCATTTTTTCTCCAATACAGGCTACATGGACATCATTCGATAGCTCATAACGAGCTAAACAACTTTCGTAATATATCGAACTCTTGTAAGTGCACTTAGTTCCCAGAATTTGCGATAGCCAAAATACCGCGCTACCCGCAAAACAGACCTATCAGTTTTCAACTGATGAATGATAGGTCACATTTGCGGGGGGGGTTCCTTCCTATTGGAAAAGTGAGCATACGCAATTGCGTACTAGGTACTCATTTGCGGGGGGTCCACTAGGTACGCAATTGCGGGGGGGCCGTTAGCGCGCAGAGCATGGCTCAGCTGCTTATAACATAGAGTGTGACGCTTGTCACACTCTTATGTATTATGTACTCTTGCTTATAGGGTGCAAACAACAAAACTTTGATGGCTGAGAAATTAGTTAGCTTGTGTCAACTACACTTCAGACCAGCTCATCATGTCTAAGTTTACTGAGCTTATCGAACTGTCACTTCCAGCTTCTATATCCAGCTTCCCCCACTTTCCATCAAATCAATGTTTTCGTGTAGGAGAGAATGATATCTGCTTCAGGGCCAGCTTGGAAAATTTCTGTTGCTCGGGGCCTTTTCATAAATTGGATTAAACGGATTAACTTAAATTGTAATCATTTTATGAATACGCTCGCGGATTTAACGGATCAAAGTTTAATCCGTTTCTTAAATGGACTAGTTTAATCCGTCGATCGCAAACGTGTTCATAAAATACCGATGGATTAAACTTTAATCCGTGACTTATTCATAAAATCACGACGGATTAAAAACTTGGCGGATTAAACTTTAATCCTGTGCCTTTTCATAAAATGATTACGTTTACTCCGTTTAATCCGTCACCAAAAACAGTTCAAAAGCACTCAAGTTTGATCCTTGTTATTTGCGGGGATTAAATGGATTAAACATCAATTATAGTACGGATACCGTTTGGAGACATCATCTTTAAACCTTCATTGCTCATTCATTATTTGGAGTTAGGCAATAATTTTTATATCAAAATGTAGCTTAACATTTTGTGTTTTTAATGGCTACAATAAAATGTTGAATGGTCTTCTGGAATTTTCCAAATGGAATTTTCCAAGTTTGGAATTTTTAATCTATCTTTAGCCAATATATCTTTCAAAAAATTTTGAAAATGGAAAGTCTTAATATTTTATTTGTAGCACAGCATCTATGTCTCATGCCTATTTTTAATATGCCGAAAATCAGGGCCGGTAGATTGCGGATTGTCAGCAGTGTTAATAAATTTCGCAATCTGCCGGAGTTCAGTTCGACATTTCGCGAAATGCCCAACTAAACGCGAAATGCCTGATTTCGCAATATGCCCCTGACATATACATTCTACTGCTGTTTAAAACTAACAAACTAGTCTACCTTTTTGGCTAGCTAGTTCAGTATAGCCAGTCTGTCTTAAAAGGTGGTCGTATCCTATTATGTAGTGATTTTTGAAACGCTGTAACTTTCGCGATTTCCAGTGTTGGAAAAAGTTCCATGCACCGTTTGAAAGCCTACAATCAGTAAATTCACATGGCTTTCCGAAACTAGCAAAATTCGCACAAAATTTTCTGACATGCCGGCTAAATACTGACCATCAATTTTTGTTCACCGATTTCTCAAAACGGTAGAATTGGCCAAAATTTCTTTTTATGCCTTCATATGAAGGACATGTGGACCAAGGTAGGTTTATTCGGATTTGGCTCCGCGGTCTTAATGCTCCAAAAGATCCGCCAAATGTGCGGTGGCACGAAAATTTGCAATTCTGCATTGAGTATTTGTGCAACTGGAGAAGGCTTAGCTCAAACCAAGAAAAATGTTGCTCCGTAATAGTGCAAATTTTCGCCCTGCCAAAAATGACGAGAATCCATTGTGTAGTTTTTTCAGAAATCAGGGTTCAATACAAAATAATAGTAGTTTCACAAAAATGGAATACCTAGCTTAAAGCAACGAACTAAAGCTAATAGGCATTCATAATGTGCTTTTAGATTGGGTATCAATTCAGTACAAATAGACAAAATTGTCTGTAAGATTTGGCGGCAATTCTAAAAACTAGTTTTCTCAAAAAATGGCCATTTTTGACCATGAAATCGTTTTGGTTCATACTGACTTAACCATTAGAGCTAGCTCAAAGGTTCATATGTTCAAAGTTCAAAACAAAAATGTTCACTTCGCTGCCCTCTTTCCAGCCATAACAACCAATCCGATGTATCAACTAGGAAGATATTTTTAAGAAAAATTTTTCACTTAAAAATATGGGACTGGTGCCGATATTGTTAAAGAGCAGGGAAATAAGTTATTCTATACGTTTGCCTAGTTTCGCAAAGGATTGAAGCCACGATAGTAAAAAATACCAAAAACGAAACCAGTACCTTAATATGGTGATTCCTTTTAGTGACATCAACTTTGAGCAATTATTACTCATTCATTATTTGGAGTTAAGAAGCCATTTCTATATCAAACTGGTAGCTCAACTATTTCTTTTCAATGGATACAATGAAAACAAGGGCAATATTTCAGACTTTTTCCAGGCTGAAGTATTTTTCGTGAGACATCGGTTACATCATTCGATACCTCTATCAAATAGCTCGGGTCCCTCTTTTAATTTTTGTGAAATCGCTCTTCGTTATGAAATTAGCTAAATGTAAGCGCAACCCGAATTTTGCCGACTTTTCGCAACTTTGGTGGCGACTAGTTTAGCTTGGAAGCAGCAATAGATGCAACTAAAAAGGATCCCGTTGTATTTTTGTGTAAAACACGTGTGCTACATAAGTTGTAGCCGTTCTAGGTTGCACAGCAAATCCTCCGCAATCTCTGCAAAAATTTGGGCATGTTTTTGCAAAAACTACTTTTTGTATGAAGCAGCCTACGGGATAGCAATAATATAATTGGCCTCTGTGAGATTTCTGTCGTCAACCAACATTACGTGACCAAAAGGAATTACCACCTGAAATACAATATTTTTAGGGTTATCTGGCTTTCCAATAATTATAACACGTCGGAATCAGCTCTGAATGGTTGGTTTCGCAGAATGTAGGAGCAGGTTTGAGAAATTGCATGGGGTAGTTTGAGAGTGGAATACAAAATATGTGAAATTCCGCAAAATTTGAGATAGCCAAGAATTCACCAAAAAGCAACCCCACTCTTCTTGGACGTGAAACTACACATTATTGAGCAAATCTCTACGAAATATTAAGAACCCCCGTGAAAATAAAAGCTCCAAGAAAAAAATTAGTGGATCAGACAGAATGCGTGAAATGGTGACATTTATTTTGACGTGACCCAATTAATCTATTTAAGCATTGTGCTAATAATAAATACCATTAGTAGCAATCTATTGCTACTAGTCTAATGAGCAGTTAATTCTCAAGCGAGCAGTCAAAAAAGTAAACCTGAAACTCGTCATTGTAAAATGTAACAAAGTTTGATATGTGCAATCAACGATATTAAGAATTATATTATTGCAGATGTTAGCTATGGTTTGAAGTAAGACTTTGTCACTCACTAACTAAAGTAATATAATATATATGCTTAAAATTTACAATTGTAGTATCATTCAGCGAAATTAATATTAATGGACTAGATACTTATTGAAATGGGTGAGCTTAATTTGTATTCACAAAATCAGGATTAAACTGGCGGATTAAATAGATTAACTTAAACGGATTAACTTAAACGGATTAAAATTGTATTCATAAAATACTTAAACTACTTAATTTAATTCGTTTAAGTCGTGGCTCTGTAATGTGGGTAATAACGTCCCCGTTATCACCCCCCTTCCAAGTCCTTTCCTAATTCCCACTTTCGCTGTTTTTCCTAAAACTCCCCCAAAATCCCCCAAATTCCCCATAAATATTGTATTTTTATAATTGTTGGGAAGTCCGATAATTATGTATTATTTTGTATGTAAACCCCTCCCCTAAAAACTGTGCAGTGCTAACTTTATGCTCATCTTTCGAAAATTATTCAAAACCAGTTATTTCTGAGCATAAATTTAACATTGCACTTATTTCCAATCCTTGTTGGCTTAGCGAAGATAGACCCTCCCGTTCCCAACGCATAACAAAATTCTCCTTGAATGATTACATCATCTTTTCGTCAGTTGGGAGATTTTGAAGTCAGCGAGAGGTCGGTTCTTGAGATTGGGGCCCCACCCTTTTGGCCGTCTACACCTAAAAACGTAAGTCTCTATTTTTTTCCTTTTTCTTTGAAAACCCTTTTTAATTTAATCCCTAACCCCTTCTTTTGCTCTAATCCCCCCACTTTTTACTTATCCCTTAATTGACTTCTAACCCTTTCCCTCCCCATTCCGACCTAACTTCGCGGGGTTGCCCCCGTTTTCCCTTTCCCCCCCCCGGGGTCTAACTTAGCTAGCTAACCTCCCTCCCCCTATTTTGTTGCATTTTTGTGCTGTCCTATTTGTTGCTGGTCCCCTTCCCCCTTTTTGTCTGTACTTTTCTCTGTGTCCTTTTCCCGTGTGCTGTGCGGGTAGCCCGCTGTACCTTGCCAGTCTTGTCTGGATACCGCCGGACGGACTCACTTGTCGTATCCTTGCCCTGTGTTGTCCCAATAAACTCGTCAGCTGTCTTTTAACTATTTTATTTAATTCTTCTTACTAAGCTGTACTAGTTTGATCTCTTGGTTTAGCTAGGTAGAGCTCTGGGAATAGCCCGGAGCTGACTTATAACTGAGCCTATTTTGGTGTGCGTGTCTCCCCAATTTTGTTAGGCGCCCCGTTGGCGCCCCCCAAAAAGTGTCCATTTCCCCCTTGGCGAGGCAAGTCGGTGGTAGAGAGCCGCCTGGACTAAATATCTCCATCCGCAGTCGCAGGTCAGCGTCTTGCGCACAGTTCCACTTGTAAAATTGGGGCTTGAGCTCAGCGGTTAAAATCCCTAGCTCCCCCATATTTTACATTAGGCTGCCAGCTCTAGGCTCTCCCCTTTTTATTTTTCCCCCCTGAAATATTTTTCCTATTTTTCCCCCTCCCCTAAATTAATTTTTCTAGCCCCCTCCTTAGCCCAAAAATTCTTTTTAGAACCCTACATAATTTTCCCCCCTCCCTATTTTACTTACCTTGACTGGATCCGCCGGTCTGATATACCCATTCCCCCCGTGTGGATTCACAAAGGTCTGCAATTGACGTCATTCCCAATTGCAAACCTGTGTGTTAACTTTTTTGGCCCGCCCCCGCATCGCTTGAGCCCTTATCAGGCGCCTGACTTTGCTTGGGCCCTTTAAAGCGCCGCCCACGCATCGCTTAAAGTCCCAGTCAGACGCCTGACTTCCTGTCAATCCCCCGTGAATTTTATTAGTCCCGTTTTCCTTTCTGCGGGCGAGTGGTGTGTTTATTTTATCATCGTGCCTATTTTTGTGAATTTTTAAGTGCTGTGTTATTTTTTTCCCATCCTTTTGGAAATTATTTATTATAGTTGGGCAGACCAACTTTACCCCTAGATTATCACCTGGACCGCGCCAAGTGATAATCCAACCCCACTATACCAGCAACTCCCTGCCCGCCCTAAATTTACCCCAATCAGTCCCCCCTCACCCAGAAAATTTTTTGGGAGGGAAATACAAATTTTGGAAAAATTTTTCCGTTGGACTCCGGGGCTCGGCCAGGAATCTAACCCTGTACCGTTGGACGATTGAATTCCCAACTGGTGGATTGCTGCTACTCCCCGGACGAGACCCCAACAATTTCAGGTCGAATTGAAGATTCGACCCAACCCCCCGATTCTTGGTCCCGGAATACGTACGTACAGTTGGAGTTTCGTGTCCCTGGCCGGAGAACCCCGATTTGGAGTTATATACGTATATCCTACCCTGAAAACCCCCATCGCCCCCCGGTCCTGCCCAAAAATAGGATATACGTATATAACTAATTTGGTGAGTTGTGTTTTTTTTGGTGTCGTGTTTGTAATGGATCATTGCCCCCCTGAAGACGACCCCTTTGACAGCAAACCCAGAGTGGACCGATCTCCTGACCTACCCCCTCCTGACCTTGGGGCCGTGGTCGGAAGTTCTGGACAGCACGGATCTTCCGTCCACATCCGCCTCGGGTCAGGACTGAGTCCCGAGGACGATCTGCACCCCTCGTCGGACTACCCCCAGGACGGAGGTAGGGGAAGCCCCTCCCGTCATGACCGATCTCCTGACCTACCCCCTCCTGACCTTGGGGCCGTGGTCGGAAGTTCTGGGCAGCACGGATCTTCCGTCCACATCCGCCTCGGGTCAGGATTGAGTCCCGAGGACGATCTACACCCCTCGTCGCACTACCCCCAGGACGGAGGTAGGGGAAGCCCCTCCCGTCATGACCCCACGGTTCACTTGGACGGTTCTGACCCGAGCGAAGAAGCCCCACCCCCAACCCCACTCCCCTGGAACATCTGTCCGGAAAGCCCCAACCCAAGAAAAAACCCGCTCTGGGTTTTTGTCCCAAAGCCCCGGCGTGTCGTGGATGGGCTCCCCCTCCCCATCAAACCCCATTGGAGTATTCTTATGATTATTCCCCCCATACCCCCGGATACCCTAAACCCCATTTGCCTACTAGGGAAGCCCTGGTAGTGCAAACCTGCCCGTCCACGAAACGCCATGCCAAATCCATTACGGCCTCTAGTGGAACGAAACCATCCCAAGGCCCCCATGATCAGATCAAACCCCGCCCATATGGAATTCGAAATAATTCCAATTCTTACCCCTCGTAACCACAACTCCAGAACTCATGGGCCCAGGTTGTGCTTCTGGTGCACCCAAGAGGGGCACGGGTGGCAATACTGCCCCACCCGTATACGCGCAGTCGACAACCTGGGGCCCAACCACCCCGGATTCCTACGTATGTTGGCGAGTCCGAAGGTGATGGCCAGCCCCCAACCCCAAGCGCGGACCCCCCTTTGCCAACAAGGAGGTGACTTGAGTGACCTCCAACCCCAACCCAGTCCTCAAGTTAGTCATCAACCCACTTCCGATGGCCTTTTCCGGAACCAGGGAAACGCCAACCTGGGGCGCCGTCAGTAAGCCCCGACGTGCGCCCCCGGTGTGACCCCTACCCAGTTAATATGGCGCCCGCGTACGAAGTGACTGCGAACCCTCGGACGGCCAATCGGAGCTCAAGGGAGCCCGAACCCTTACCCTATTTCTCACCAAGTGGCCATCACCCGGAGTCACATCAGTCCCCCACGGTCTCAGTGTCCTCTTGTTTAACGGAGTATACCCCATCCCCACCCTTCTCCCAATCTACGAAACCCCCCAGCCGGTTTGACCACGAGGTCGAACCCCCTTACCCTGTCCAACGTCGCCTTTCATTTTTGGAGCCCAAACGCACACGAACTTGTCAGTGGAGGCCGCGGACTTGTCTACCCACCCACCCGGAGTGTAGCCCCCAGCCAGCAAGGAAAAACTTGGTGTTGCGAGGTTGCGAAAGGTTTAATCGTCAGCAGTGGACTCCCCCTCGCGGATGCTACGGGAAGCCCGTAGCGTCCAACAAGATCCAAGTACCTATCCCCTCCCTAATTGATCCACTGTTGACGCCCAAAATTAACCCCGTACAAACCATGTACGTACATTTAACAAAGTACGTACACATCTCACCCCTAAGTTTATTCTAAGCCCTGGGGAGATGTTGCTGACTGGCGAGGGCCAGCAACACCTCCCAGTACCTCGCATCACCAGGATGGTCCCACTACAGCTACCCCTACCACGGCCCCACTCGCAATGCCCCCGGAAACTCCCACCCCATGCGGAACAGAGGAAACTACTCCTGGAAAATAGTTTCCCGACATTCCAAGCGTGCTCGTCACGACCACGCCTCCCCTATTGCTATTTCCACTAATCCCTTTGGCCCCGACCAGTGGGCTCCGTGCTTTGAATTGGGCGACATGTTCCAGGATCCCCGAGAGTCGCTTAGCCCGGTGGAGGATCATCAGCAGGAATCGTACCCAAAACTCCCTAAAGCTGTTGAGAAGTCTCCTGGGGACTTCTCCTCAACCATGAACCTTACCCGCCAAAAATTCGAAGAATTCGAAAGCCTGCTGTTGAACCCTCTGGGCCGACTTCGTCAGTGCATGGAGGAGCTGGACATGTCCGGTCAACTCTGCCAACCCCACGAGCCCACCAGAAGCGACTCTTTGCCCAAACCCAAACGACTCCCTCGACCCCACCTTTGTCAGCGATCCCAATCTATGGGAGAGCTAACCTTGCCACCCGAAAGCCTAATTCCTATTACTACCAATGAGCCCCAGCCGCCAACCCCAGCGGCTACCCCTACTACCCTCACTACCCAAAATGCCTCAACTCAGGTTTTAGAGGTTGAGGACCCTGAGACCCAGCCCAAACCCACTGCTCTCCCTGGAAGAGCTGGCCCATCAAACAGAAAGTCCCACCCCTGCTGTTATAAATGAGCCTCAGCTGCCAACCCCAGCGGTCATTCCTACTACCTTCCCTACCCAAAATGCCTTCGCTCAGGTTTCGGAGGCTGAGGACCCTGAGACCCAACCCAACCCCACTCCGCTCAACAACCTGAATGACCAAGTTCAATCCTTCGAAGCCGAGGACGCTGAGGCTCAAGATCCTCCTGACCATGAACAGACAGGTCCCGTCAGTGACCCCGTCCAAAAGCAATCCTGACTGACACTACCCCCTTTTACGTGTCCCAGTGTACTCGTCTGCCCTCCCAAAAAAGCCCCCCACCTGTCTGGTAAGGTTTTTGCGTGAAGGCCCCAGCCCTTTTGGAGTCCGGGGCGAATGTTTGTTACATATCCAAGGCATTTTTCGACCATGTAAATGCCTCCGGTACTCTTTCCCTTGCCCCTCATACCTTTGCGGCTTCCAAATTTCCTCCACAGCTGCGGAGGACACGTCCCCTGACATATTGGGGAAATGAGATACCGTTTTTGTGCAACGGGCACAAATATTTATTTCCTTTTCCATGTTGCCCAAGGTCTGTACCAAGATTTTAGTTATTGGTTATGACCTTATGCAAAAAATATGATTGGTCCGTAGTCCCCAAGTCCCATTCCCTTTCTACCTCTATGTGGCAGACATCACTCCTTACCCCAGACGAGTTACGGGCACTGGCCGATAAATTTTGTATTACCGTAACGAACAGTGTCATTTCCGGTAACCTTATCCAAACCCCGATAATCTCAGGCACTTGCAGCCCGCCTAGATACCTGAGCTTATGGCAGGCTTCAATACCAGCAACACTTGGGATCTTGTTGCTGCTACCCCCGAAACGACACCCTTGCCCAAGCCTATTAATGCCTTATCTCCATGATCTACGAATCCCATGCCCAGAAACCGCTAAACGAAAACCCGTAATGATTTATTTTTTTGTAAGTTTGTAATCTGTTTTTAGAGTTATGTATGATAACCCTGGGGTCCCGCTGGTCAGGACCCTACTCCCCCATACCTTTTTATTAGGGTTACGCTACGTGGTAACTCAAAAAGGGTCTCGAGTGTTAGACCCTTCCACCCTGCCCGACATGGTATACTCACCCGTCCCTTTCCCCTAATCTAATCGTCCCTTCCCTCCTCCCCTCTTTGTACATTATTAATGTAGGCCTACACCACTCACTTTAATTCAATCTGACGTCAGTAAATAACACGTAAGTAGGGTCCTTTGTTTGTATGATTGTTTGTGTGTTTGTTTGTGGTATAAATGTACGTATATATGTCTAACTTTCGTATAAATGTTTCTAGGGTCAAAAATTGTAGGACCCTACGTATAATTACTTCTATATATGTTATTTTTCAAATTTTTGGGTTTTCTCTTTTTTCAGTCTAAATTGGGGTTTTCTCCTTAGTATATTTATACATTTTTGTATACTTATACGATTTATATTACTTTTGTTATTCTTCTTTTACGATTTATATTTAAACTAAAATGGGGTTTTTCGTATTTTTTCTCTTTTCCCTCCACGTTACGATTCCTTATTAGTTTTACGTACGAAAACTAATAAATACCAAAATTTCCCCCTTTAGGGTCCTACATACGTATGTCTTTTTGATTCCTAGGTATACATGTTTTGTATGCATGGTATGTATGATAATTTAAATAGTATGCTTCCCCCTAGTTT